>OY015311.1:64965886-65061245 GCA_955612985.1 Cheilosia scutellata
GTATAGGAGGTATAAGATTTTGAATGTTTATTTTTGTAAGGGAGGTGTCACGCCACTTTGTCCAATTTTGACCAATCTTCCACTACGGTCAATACCTAAGATTATCTGTAAGTTTGAGCTCAATCGATTCGGTGGTTTTCGAGATATAAGATTTTGAAAGTTTTCTTTTTGTAAAGGAGGTGCCACGCTCCTTTGTCCAACTTTGACCCATCTTCACAGGAGCACTCTAGGGACAATACGTAAGATTATCTGTAAGTCTGGGTTCAATCGATTTGGTGGTTTTCGAGATATAAGATTTTGAATGTTTTTTTTTAAGGGAGGTGCCACGCCCCTTTGACCAATCTTCACAGGAGCACTCTACGGCCAATACCTAAGACTATCTGTATTTGTGGTAACTTGAACAATTTTTTTGATATTTGTTGAAAAAAGTTCAGAAAATTTTTTTAGGTGCCAATTTCCGAAATCCTAGTGGAAAATCGGAAATTGGCACCCGGTGCCAATGTGCTAAGTAATAATGCAAATTGGCACCGGTGCCAATTTCCGATACACCTCGTCTTTCTCCTCCGTGGGGGCATGGGCGCATATTAGGCTAATGTTGGCGAATTTAGCCTTGATGCGGATTGTCGCGAGGCGCTCGTTCACACAGCTGAAACTGAAGACTTCTTGCCTAAGTCTGCCTCCAACGACGAAACTACATCCAAATAAGCGCTGTTTTTGTTGCCGATAGCAGTCGCCATAATAAATGTCGATATGTACTTCCCGATACTGCCGGAGATACAGTGGCAGTGGACGGCTGCTTACCGGCATTTTGCCGGCACCGATCAGCGGTCGGCGTGTGTGCCAGGTCCCGTTCCCACATGTGGTTCACTATTGGAATTTGGACGACCGGTATAAAATCGGCCGTCCAAAATCGGTGTGTGTGCAATTAACCTTATAGCAGTTCAGGGCCACCGTTATTTGTTCGGCTGCACGTGGTCTGTTAAGGGACCTAACTGCAGATCCGAAATTCGTTGTCCTTTATTCGTTTGCCAGGTTCGTCAACAGTAAAATCATCCGTATCCGAGGCTTGTTGTCGTTTCGGAACTGGGTTGGTTTTCCGCAGTCGGGCAGTTACCCCGGCGTACAACCCCCAACCTGGAGGGCCAGGCACTTTGTTGGACCCCTTGAACGAAAGGGGCCGGATTCCTCATGTGTGAGTAACCCTCTTCGGGGATGTGAGAGCTGCCGTTGGCCCATAAAGGGTTCATCCGCCACCATGTCTGTTTCAGGACCCTGACTAGTCCTGAAAAATTCTCACTGACCTCAGCTCCAAATATGTCGAAGTAGCTCAAGTAAGGTATCTGCCAAATTGACTGTTGCCGTCACCGTTGATTCAGTCTAGTGAATTCATCCGCCGTACGTCCTCTTTCTGAGGGGCTCATGTAAGACTTCTGAGACTCGTTCAGTCAGTCATTCCGACAGGGCATTATTGCTATTTTCTTCGTGTTCAACACTCGCGCTTATAAGTTTAGCAGGTGGTACTGGTCTCGCCCAGGCGAGACCAGTACCCGGTGGTTACCACGCGGAGGTAAAAGAATGCACAATTGATGTGTATGAAAAAGTTACAACAGCTGGGCACCGCCAATTTGATGCCAATCAGCGCCTACCCGATTCATATACACCCAACCACCCACAGATGACGAGGAAGAAGAATTATATGACGAAGATGATAGCAATCGCTCCAAAATTGAGTTCATCTGCATTATTGACGTTTTTGTTCTTTTAAAGAGGGTTTTAGTAATTTCGTTTTGAAAGCAAATTCAAATTCAAATATATTGGATTTGTGAAAGTATTGTGTAAATCTCGAAAAATATCGAGATCTGCAAAAAGTGATCCCGAACATGATTTTTTTGCCCAATGGAACATGAAAAGTGATCTAAGATAAAAAAAAAGATTGATTTTTTGTCCCAATGAATGGAAATCCACATGTCCTTCTGGAGCCCTAAGCCTAACTAATCGACCAGATCTCGTTTTTAGCAAAGGGAGATCTGCTGCTAAAACTTAAGAAAATCCAAGACCCAGAGACAGAAAAATTCTATACAGAAGCGTGGAAAACGCCCTTGGAAAGGATGTAGAGGTTAAAGCACTCAAGCATGAGGTGCTTATCGAAGTCAAGGACCTGGATTGAGTCACAACGCGGGAAGAAATATGCCAAGCATTAGGCGAACAACTCGAATATAAAAAAATATTGAAGTAAGCGCAGTGAAGTAGCTACGGATGGCATACTTCGGAACGCAGACAGCTACGGTTAGCATACCAGCAGAAGCAGCTCAAAAGCTATTAGCAGTTGGAAAGATTCGGATCGGCCGTATAAGGGAAAAAGTTCTACCTACTAGATGCTTCAAATGCTTGGACTTCGGGCATACAGCAAGGCTCTGCAAAAGCAAAACTGATTGCTCAAACCGGTGCATCAAATGCCGAGAAAATGGACACGTAGCAAAAGTGTGCACGAAAGACCCTAAATGTATGCTGTGCGGTGGAAAAGAAAACATGAACGTAAACCATATTACGGGAAGCAGCAAATGTCCCTCCTTCCAAAAGGCATTAAGAGAGCTGAAAAACAAAATATGAAGATCTTACAACTAAATCTAAACCACTGCCAAGCAGCGCACGAACTTCTAACACAAACCGTGCGAGAGGAAAAAGTCGATATCGCCGTCCTTAGCGAACCATATAAAGATATGAATAAAAGTATATGGATAACAGACTCTAGCCGGAAAGTTGCTATATGGACTTGTGGTAGGCGAGCCTTCCAAGAAAAGATGAAAACACCTAGTATTGGATTCGTGAGGGCAAAAGTTGATGGAGTGTATATATACAGCTGTTATGCACCACCAAGCCTTAACCCTTAAATGCCCAGTGTATCTTTAAAGATACAACCATTAAAAAATTTATTTCTCCGTTTCTGTTGACTTCATGTACTTTGTGCTTATGATTTTGGTTTTATTGACTCAAAACCTATCTAGTGTAAAAAAATAAGAGCTGAAACTTTAAAATTAAAATAACTATTAACAAAATAACGGAATTTTTATTTTTTAACAAAAATAAAAATAAAATTTTTTTCTTTATTTAATATTTTTGTAAATGGTAACACGACTATGATAAAAAAATTATTAGCGGTTGTAAATATATGATGTGAAGTGATATTCAGCTATTTGAACCTAATACAAGATACCCAGCTCATAAAATGGAACGGTAAATGGTTGTATCTTTAAAGATACACTGGGCACTGCGGCCTCTTTCATGATTCCGGTTAGATTTAGCATGTATCTGCATTTGTAGTGTAATCATTTTATTTCTGTATCGTTACGAAGTGCAAGCTAGTTTATTTTATTCTATATAGGCTTTTATTTGGTCAAAATTGGACAAAGAGGCGTGGCACCGCCCATACAAAAAAACATTAAAATTCTGATATCTCGAAAACCGCCGAATCGATTGAGTTGAAACTAACAGAGAATCCTAGGTATTGGCCTAGGAGTAGTGCTGTGAAGATTGGTCAAAATTGGACAAAGGAGCGTGGCCCATATAAAAACATCTTCCATGGGATAAAACTCAATTACGTTATAACTCGATAACCGCTGGGCCGATTTTCATTATTCTTTTTTTATTTTGTTCGTATTGCTGTATTTTAGGTTTACGCATAATACAATTTCTGTGCACGGGTGCAGCTAGTATAGGAATATGTACATACCTGGGGTCAGGTAACATGGCTAGGTTACCTAAAAATGGATAATGAAGTGCACACCCATACCCAAAATGACAAGACGAATAAAGCAAGTCTCGGATATTTTCAAGCCTGTTGAATTACTGCTTTTTGAAGCCATTATTGTGGTCAGAAGGTGGACGGGCTATGCGCCAGTAATGCATAACACTTACGGTTTATTAACAACGGTATCGACTTAGGATAGACATAACAAACTTGAGAATAGTAATTTAGACCCAGTCTGGCAACTGTCTTCTTAGGAAGCATTCCAAAGACTATGACTTTCAGAGACGGATCTGTGTAGATTATGTAATGACATAAGGTGTCGAGAAAGACATCACAATCACATCATACTCTGAGAGTATCATGGCATGGCACGCACGCGAAACAATTTTCTCATATGAGACTTATCGACTTTAGCCGGAGGTTGTAGACTCTTAGTTCAGTCATGGTTCTGTCCAACCTTCCAAACATGGAGTCATACAATCAAGCGAATGGTTCTAAGACGAATTCATCATTTGCTTCTCATAAAAACAAGACTCTTAGGTAAATGTATGATTATTACCAAAAACAAAATTGGCTTTACAAGTATCATAATTCAGTAATTTTGCTAAATTACCTACTTGTTGACTATTTCATTAAACTTTCTACATCTTTCGTTTCTGTGTTTTACAATTTTTCCATTCAAATATTTTTTTTAATTTACTAAATATAATAATAAACTTTTGCCATTTCTAATATTTTTCCAATATAACATATATATACATATAACCGTATTTGAATAAACCAAACTATCACAAAATGTTGCAATCTTCTATTACTGCACTTTTATACCCATCTATCTAAAAACAGATAATTTTTTTTCTCATCCGTAACAATTTTCTCTCAGAATGGCTATGGGGGGTTAATGCCCAGTGTATCTTTAAAGATACAACCAGTTTTTTGTCAATAACTTCGTCAAAAAAATTCTAATAATTTTTTTAACAAAGGATTTGTTGTTTTTGATGTAGTTTACATATAATATATTTTTTCTAACAAAATCGACTTCCTTGGGCATTTAAGGGTTAAGATCGAAGAATTCAAGAAACTATTAGACAACCTAGTAAACGATGCACTAGGAAAAAGCCCCGTTATTATTGCTGGTAACTTTAATGCGTGGGCAGTAGAGTGGGGTAGTCCTCAAACCAACGGGCGAGGCCGCGCCCTGCTAGAGGCTTTTGCAGCACTGGATATCGTACTCGCGAATACAGGAAATAGATTAACTTTCTGCCGAGGAAATATAGGTTCCATCATCGATATCACCTATGTCAGCTGCCCGATTAGGAAAATAACTTGGGAAGTGAGTGACCGGTATACGCATAGCGATCATCAAGCAATTTTATGTAACATCCAATCACGTAGAAAAGGTTTAAGTAGACTACCTGCAAACCAACCACCAATACGGGGATGGAAGACAAGTACTTTTGACACAGAATTATTCCATTCCATCTTTCCCAGAGGTACAGAATTGATGGGGCCTGCTAGAAACAAAGCTACACAAGCCATAGGGGAAATAACGCGGGCTTGCGATGCCATCATGATAAGGAAAAAAGGAAAAAGCCACCGTAAACCGGTTTACTGGTGGACAGAGGAAATAGCCGAATTGCGGGGCAAATGTCATAGAGCACGGAGGTTATACACTCGATCCAGAACAATGCCAACCTCCACCGACCTACATAGCCGATACAAAGCAGCACGCAAAGAGCTTAAAATGGCCATACAGCAAAGCAAGGAAAGATGTTTCCTGGAGCTATGCAACGAAGCAGATAAAAACCCCTGGGCCATGGCCTACCAAGTTGTAATGAAAAAACTGAAGAGATGGCAGCCGATTCCCGTGTCCCAAATTCCTGCATATGATAGTCACCGGTCTCTTTCCACAATACCCGGAAATACACTACGGGGAGGATGAAACTGAAGAACCCCAGAACATCCCCCTAGTCACTACAGACGAACTGATCAACATTTGCAACAAAGTTGGGGAAAATAAGTCGCCTGGTCCTGACGGCATCCCCAATATAGCCCTCAAAACGGCACTCAAAGCGGATAAGGATATGTTCGTAGAAATGTACAATGCGATAGCAGGCGGGCTATCGGAATGCCAATATGGTTTTCGGAAGAATCGCTCAACAGTGGATGCAATTAGCTCAGTAGTTAAAATAGCAAAAAGAGCGATCGAATGCAGGAGGTGGAAAGGGGGTTCCAAGAAATATTGCTTAGTTATCACCCTGGACATCAAAAATGCATTCAACACTGCAAACTGGGAACATATATTGAAAGCACTCAGAGAATTACGAGTCCAGCATACCTCATACAAATCGTGAAGAACTACTTCAGGCGCAGAGTCTTAAACTACACCACAGACCATGGGGTTAAAGAATATAACGTCACCGGCGGGGTACAACAGGGCTCAGTACTAGGTCCTTTACTCTGGAATGTCATGTATGACGGGGTCCTACGCCTCCCAATTCCGGAAGAAACCAAAATTATTGGTTTCGCCGACGACATTGCAATCGTCGTAACTGACAAACTACTTGAAGAGGTGGAACAGTTAAGCAACTCCACAATAAGGACTGTACGGAACTGGTTGATTTCGGCTGGCCTCACTCTTGCAGAACACAAAACGGAAGCGGTTCTTATAAGCAGTAGGAAAAAGACTGAAACGATCAAAATAAAAGTGGGTGGCCACACAATAACATCAAAGCCCCACATAAAATACCTCGGAGTCATACTAGATACTAGGCTATCTTTCAAAGAACACCTTAAGTGCGTAAGTCGCAAAGCAGCCAAAGCCAGCGCTGCTCTCTCAAGAATCATGCCCAATACAGGAGGCCCTAGACACAATCGAAGGCTACTATTGGACAGAGTAGTAGCGTCCATAATCACCTACGCCGCACCAATCTGGACGAGCGCCATGAAGACAGGAACAAACAGGAAAAGTATTGCCTCAGTATATAGAATTAGTGCATTGAGAGCGTGCTGCGCATACTGTACCACTTCCAGCGACGCGGCCTGTGTTATAGCAAAAATGCTACCAATAGACATTCTGGTGGAAGAGCAACGGCGCCAGTACGAACTAAAACACTCAGAAGAAGAGCAAGCTGCCCAAACCGGCGAAACCCGGCCGATGTCACTAAAAGAGTGGCAAGAACGCTGGAATGCATCCGATAAAGGCAGATGGACACATGTGCTTATACCTCAAATTCAGCCATGGATAGAGAGACAACATGGGGAAATAGGATTCCACCTAACAGTTTTTCACAGGTCATGGATGTTTTCGCTCATACCTGCACAAATTCAAGCATGATGACAGCCCCTACTGTCCACAATGTGTTGATTGCCCTGAAAATGCCGAACATGTGTTTTTCCAATGCCCACGGTTTCAAGGCGAGAGGGAAACACTGAGGGAAAAACTAGGCGTGCCACCAACCCCGAAAATATTATTGTTCAAATGCTTAAAAAGCAAGAAGCTTGGGATGCAGTGATGGAAAACACGAAGACCATCATGAGTAGGTAAATTAAGAATACTGAAGCGTGAGAGAAAAGAGTCCAACAGGACTACCACGAACCCAGATGACAACTAAATCACGACACCCCCCTACGATTAAATGCCAAGACGGCGGTACCGTAGGGAAAATGGGTAAGAAGGGAGAAGGGATTAGTGGGTAAAAATCCCACACTGTTACTGGGTACGGGCCCGGTTTCGTCTTTCGAAGATTACCACCTCCCAGCGAAAAAAAAAAAAGATCTCGTTTGTTTGGGGCTTCTTGGTTCAATATTTTCTGTTTATATTATACTGAGTCTGTTAACGAGTTTTCGACATTTTGAGTTTGTTGATTGTTCGTATTTCCACCTTGATCCACGTTTATTTCGTTACTATATTATATACAAGAATGTGCTGTGTGCTTCTTCTACATTGATTACCATCATTACTACGTTTACATGAGCGAATTGAAAGATCGTATTCAAACTGAATCCAAAGTCAATCACTGTTTTCGCTCTCACCGGATTGAAAAATTGAATTGAAATAGGATTGAGTTATAAATGGTTATACGGAATACGTGTGTTTGGAACAATATTCTTGTCGCCATTAATTTTTTTCGAAGGTGAAGCCAAAGTTTGAAAGGAGGCTGTTTAGTTGGCCTGTTTGTTGGTGGGTAAGTTCTGTTCCTTCATCTTCCCTCAGGTTTACATCGATTGACAAGATTTTGGTAAAGAAATCTTCAATATACATGGGTGTATCGTTTCTTTGCATTTTAGGAAAAAGATTGCCTGGTGGATTTTTCCTATCTGGGTGAAGCAATGGTGGTATTCGTGTCGTAAAAGTCGAATGTTTTCTTGGGTTGGTAAATACCAGCGTCCAGCATCTTTGCCCAGATTTAAGATGACGCAATTTCTATGTCTATGCCGCCTATCTAGGGTTCTATTGTCTTTGACTTTATGGAGCGCGATAAACGAAATTGGCCTTAATCGATTACCAAAAATTATAGATCTAGTAGCCATGCATATCCCATCATGTTGAACGCTACCATCAGCAAGAGTAACGCTTACGCTGAGCTTGGTAAATTTGGTTCCGTTTCGCAGCAAATGCTCGAACAGATGGCGGCCAGCAATACTTGTTCTCGCTGCCGTGTCGATGTATGCGATGCTGTTTTCCCCGTGCGCAGTGATTGGAATCGTTGGTAGAACATTGCCAATAGTATTTATATAAGGTGGAAAGAAACTCTTTGTGGACCTTTTTTGGAAGATCTTTGCACGAAGGGCATTGGACTTCAAAAACCCCTGAGCTTTACATTTATAGCAAAAGATGGCTTGATGTGAGGGTGATCTCAACTGGTTAATTGCTTCTACCTCCGCTTTTTATTTTTCCTGCATTCGAATGTTGGATGACTTATATTGGCGCAGAAATTACACCGCATTTTGGTCAAGCCTTTTGTTCGAGCCTTAGTTGTAGTTCTTCTGCCATGCTCTGCTCTGGCATTATCGAGCAATTGCTGAAATGATGTTGTGCTTTGTCTTGGAATCCGTCACGGATGTTTAAGTGTAACAAGCTGTAGACTAGATCGAGCAGCATGGTTTCTGATGGTCTGGGCACAGGCAGTTACGCGAACAATGCTCTCTTTTTACGAATAAAATAGTCCGTGTTCTCTTTACCTTTTTACTTAGAGTAAATTCTTGGTAAATTCTATAAGCTGGTTTACTTAATGCAAATGCACTTCTCAGGAGAGACAGAACGTCTGCTAAAGTTTCGCCTCCGACTTAACGCCTTGCCACCAACTCCGAGCATCGCCTTCTAGCAGTAAGGGAAATCCCCTTGATTACGTCGGTCTCTGAAATGTGCTCAACATCTTTGAAACAACTAATTGTTGCGATGAATTCTTCCACCTTTAGTGGGTATCTTTCACCACAAAACCGGCTGGTACAATTACTGAACCTGCCGAGGAAGCGAGGAAAGCAATTTTGAACTTGCTATTCGGTGTAGGTAGTCATTGTACGGGCACTCTCTTTCTCTGCAATACGAGTAGGTATTATACTTCTTCGTGGATCCAATCTAAATGATGTTTGCTGTTATGTTGTTGGTATGTGTTATTTCCCAAAACTCTGGCCGCTAGGTGGGCGGGCGGAGTGCGATCGATGAGAGGACAAGGGGCGATGTCTCTGATTCGTCGTTTGCTGCTTCTCTACTTTCACACTGCAGTGGCTGAGGTGCTGCATGTATAAGTGTGGACTGAGCGAACAGTGACTGATGGAAAAATCAACGAGGGAAAGGCAACGAAGCCTGGGTTACGCTTATGCAGAGTCTGTTTGGAAAAAAAATTAATAACGCTGACAACTTGGTTATTTTTTCTAAAAGTCGTTCTTGGTGGTGTAAAAGAGGTTGCGGTGTTTGAATCGTTTCCGGATTGTTGGCATAACATCGGTCCTTCACGGTTCCCCACAAAAAAAAAGTCCAAAGGTGTCAAATCGCAGCTCCGAGGCGGCCAATTGACATCGCCAAGACGGCTGATAACACGATTTGGGAATTTCCGAGCCCCCGTTGCGGCAATTTTGTTTGTTAACGTAGCCGCCGAGATGAAAATGCGCCTCGTCAGAAAAGATGATTTTTCGCCCAAAACCTTTGTCCAATTCAAGCTGCTTTAAGGCCCGAATTGCGAAGCGATAACGAAGCGGATGGTCGTGCGCCTTCAATTGCTGATTCAATTGGACCTTGTAAGCGAATAATCCGAGGTCTTTGTGAATTCTCCTCAGACTAGTGCGTGAAAAGTTGAGCTGTTGAGATCGATGGCGAGTTGATATTCGTGAATTGAGTCTCACACTCTTGGCTACAGCAATCACATTCTCGTCTGTGCGCACCGTACGACGACGGGGTCCATGAGTGTTGTCCACTAGCATACCAGTCTCACGAACTTCTTGCACAAACTTACGTACAGCAGCCGCGGTGGTTGCTTCATTTCGGCCAAAACTTCTATTCAAAAAACCGGCCAAGTGCAAGTGTCACTCGCGCACCGAAGGTTCGGTACGTTAGTTCATAATAATATGCATGCATAGTTAAGGTATTGTTCCCTAACGTCGGTGGTCGTCACTCGTCAGTTTCGACCTATGCCTACTTGGATCTTCGAAAACTAACTATGTAGTACCTATATATGTACATACCTTTACTGACCTACCCCCTAAAAATGCGAGCAAGATATTTCATTGCAAAATCATCGGACCCACCCAACTCGTAATAATACAAATGAACAGAGAGAGCACACGTGCAACAAAAATGCATACACGAACACGATACCACGAATATGAAAGAATGCGATGATCGTGGGGAGAGAGGCCAGAGCACAACCCTCCATCCTCCATGACATCGACCGAGATACACAACATAAAATATTCACCTCACAAAAGGTATTTCTCCTCAACTCAAGCACATCTCATTCTCATATGCAAAAATCCTATATGAATTATCGGCCCTAGCGAGGTATCCGTCGGAACGGAAAATTCTCCGCAACGCATACTCCGTCGGAGACTCAAATTACATTCGACGTATCCGCTTTCGGAAAGAATAATTAAAATGCGACAACGCATTGATTTGATATGATGTTGTTTCGTGGTACATCGGGATTTTCCTATTTAGTGCTTGTTTTTTGGTTTTTTTTTTCTGGAAACACACATTTAAGCAACAAATACAATCAATTACTTTGCTAAAATGTTATTTTCTTTATTGCTTTCATTTATCAACACTTCACTGCAAATCGTAAACAAATTCCGCAACCAATTTCTGTCGGAGCATATCGGAAAAAAATTCGTATGAAGCTGTCAAAAATATCAGTAAAAACGCACTTCATCGCACTGAAACGCAAAACGCCAGTGTGCGTTACATATTTGTCGGAACCAAGTTCCGAAAATCTGTTCTGACGTATACCTCGCTGCAAAAATCCTCCGATTCGTATAAAATCGGAGAATTTTCCGTTCCGACGGATACCTCGCTAGGGCCGTATGTCTCTCACTTAAGATCCGCCTCCTATCCAACAAAAATAATTTTCTCCCACAGCAACCACCACACCACTGCCAGCCACGACATTCCACTCATATTCAACACGAAATCTCCCCATGCAATCCAACAACGCATAATGCATCGAGAGCGATAACCACACAAGCCACACCCTTCTTTTCGGAGTTATTCTCTCGGTTTGCTTGCGCGTGGTGTAGATCGTGTTCAACCAAACACCAATATGGTATGCGCATGTGTGGCCTTGTGGGTGTGGTGACATTGACAATGGTGTATGAGATGGGTATGCATTGGGGATTGTAAGTTCCAATTGTGGCGATTGATTGAGTTTTTTTGTAAATATCTTCTAAAATATTAACTTTTCGACATAACAGTCTTCAGCACATAATATATAGCTACGAAGATGATCTACAAGAAAGGATTACCTACATGTATTTTTTGTAAATCTAAAAATAAACAGTTTTTTGTGCGAATGAACATATTTTTTCCACGAAATTAAGAATAACTCCAAAACCAGCCGATGTATTGTTAATATTGGTATTTGTCGATTAACTAGAGGTTATACCTGATACTGTGTGCAAATTCCAGCCTTCTACGTCAATTAGTTCTTGAGATAGACCTAGGTACAAAATTTTTAATTTTTTTCGGACAGACATCGTAGCGAAAGCAATAAGGTTCTTCCATATGGGATCGGAACCTTAAAAACGCACCGTTTGGCCTACACAGCACTTACTTTGGAAATAAGTTTTCAATATTTCCCAACGTTGTTCAAGCGTAAAGCGACTCATTTCGTTCCGCGGAGGTATGATACAGACTTTCTATCAAGATTTCCAGCGGGAAACAGCTCTGCTGTCAGTGCCAAAATAACCTATAATTTAAATTAAACCACTAGATGGCCCAATCACTTTGGACGCTCGCATTAGGTGTGATCGTGAAGTGATAATATGAAAAAAAAAAAAAAATGCTGTGAAAACTGAAATGATAAGTTATTTAGTTATTTATCACTTCACAGAACGGGAATCGACCCCCAGATCACTTGTAAATTTCCATGTTTTCTGTTAACAAAATTTCTTAGTCGATTTGGCTCATTTGGGAATACATACAAACATGTTCTTTTTTTCGTTCTAATTCCAAAACGCACAGGAAAACTGTTTAAACGTAATTCATTAAAACTCGATATTTAAAAAAAAAACAACTCTATTCTACAAGTGTGCACATATAAAACAATAAGGTTCCTCCATATGAAAACGGAACCTTAAAAACTAACTATTTTGATTTTGTTTTTAACGATCTTCTGTAAATCTGGCCTTTAGTATGTCGAAAACCTTTTTTCATTTCTTCAACGTATTCTTTGTATCCGAACTTGGGGGTTCTTACAGCTTCTGCAAGGAAATGTTTAAAATAAATAGATATATATAATTATATAACTCATAAATAGTTATGTATATAACATGCGTGTTAGGTCTATATGTAGTTGACTTTTTTAGGAACAGAAATACGTAATAATGAAATTAATAGTCGGACGTTGTTTTTGGTTTCCGTACCAATAGAGTAAGAGATAGCAACGTTTTTTCTCAAGTCAGTTTAGCAAGGCTGTAATTTGGTGAGCTTAGTTCGTGGTGGCTACTGAACGGGCACTCTCTTTCTCTGCAATACGAGTAGGTATTATACTTCTTCGTGGATCCAATCTAAATGATGTTTGCTGTTATGTTGTTGGTATGTGTTATTTCCCAAAACTCTGGCCGCTAGGTGGGCGGGCGGAGTGCGATCGATGAGAGGACAAGGGGCGATGTCTCTGATTCGTCGTTTGCTGCTTCTCTACTTTCACACTGCAGTGGCTGAGGTGCTGCATGTATAAGTGTGGACTGAGCGAACAGTGACTGATGGAAAAATCAACGAGGGAAAGGCAACGAAGCCTGGGTTACGCTTATGCAGAGTCTGTTTGGAAAAAAAATTAATAACGCTGACAACTTGGTTATTTTTTCTAAAAGTCGTTCTTGGTGGTGTAAAAGAGGTTGCGGTGTTTGAATCGTTTCCGGATTGTTGGCATAACATCGGTCCTTCACGGTTCCCCACAAAAAAAAAGTCCAAAGGTGTCAAATCGCAGCTCCGAGGCGGCCAATTGACATCGCCAAGACGGCTGATAACACGATTTGGGAATTTCCGAGCCCCCGTTGCGGCAATTTTGTTTGTTAACGTAGCCGCCGAGATGAAAATGCGCCTCGTCAGAAAAGATGATTTTTCGCCCAAAACCTTTGTCCAATTCAAGCTGCTTTAAGGCCCAAATTGCGAAGCGATAACGAAGCGGATGGTCGTGCGCCTTCAATTGCTGATTCAATTGGACCTTGTAAGCGAATAATCCGAGATCTTTGTGTAGAATTCTCCTCAGACTAGTGCGTGAAAAGTTGAGCTGTTGAGATCGATGGCGAGTTGATATTCGTGAATTGAGTCTCACACTCTTGGCTACAGCAATCACATTCTCGTCTGTGCGCACCGTACGACGACGGGGTCCATGAGTGTTGTCCACTAGCATACCAGTCTCACGAACTTCTTGCACAAACTTACGTACAGCAGCCGCGGTGGTTGCTTCATTTCGGCCAAAACTTCTATTCAAAAAACCGGCCAAGTGCAAGTGTCACTCGCGCACCGAAGGTTCGGTACGTTAGTTCATAATAATATGCATGCATAGTTAAGGTATTGTTCCCTAACGTCGGTGGTCGTCACTCGTCAGTTTCGACCTATGCCTACTTGGATCTTCGAAAACTAACTATGTAGTACCTATATATGTACATACCTTTACTGACCTACCCCCTAAAAATGCGAGCAAGATATTTCATTGCAAAATCATCGGACCCACCCAACTCGTAATAATACAAATGAACAGAGAGAGCACACGTGCAACAAAAATGCATACACGAACACGATACCACGAATATGAAAGAATGCGATGATCGTGGGGAGAGAGGCCAGAGCACAACCCTCCATCCTCCATGACATCGACCGAGATACACAACATAAAATATTCACCTCACAAAAGGTATTTCTCCTCAACTCAAGCACATCTCATTCTCATATGCAAAAATCCTATATGAATTATCGGCCCTAGCGAGGTATCCGTCGGAACGGAAAATTCTCCGCAACGCATACTCCGTCGGAGACTCAAATTACATTCGACGTATCCGCTTTCGGAAAGAATAATTAAAATGCGACAACGCATTGATTTGATATGATGTTGTTTCGTGGTACATCGGGATTTTCCTATTTAGTGCTTGTTTTTTGGTTTTTTTTTTCTGGAAACACACATTTAAGCAACAAATACAATCAATTACTTTGCTAAAATGTTATTTTCTTTATTGCTTTCATTTATCAACACTTCACTGCAAATCGTAAACAAATTCCGCAACCAATTTCTGTCGGAGCATATCGGAAAAAAATTCGTATGAAGCTGTCAAAAATATCAGTAAAAACGCACTTCATCGCACTGAAACGCAAAACGCCAGTGTGCGTTACATATTTGTCGGAACCAAGTTCCGAAAATCTGTTCTGACGTATACCTCGCTGCAAAAATCCTCCGATTCGTATAAAATCGGAGAATTTTCCGTTCCGACGGATACCTCGCTAGGGCCGTATGTCTCTCACTTAAGATCCGCCTCCTATCCAACAAAAATAATTTTCTCCCACAGCAACCACCACACCACTGCCAGCCACGACATTCCACTCATATTCAACACGAAATCTCCCCATGCAATCCAACAACGCATAATGCATCGAGAGCGATAACCACACAAGCCACACCCTTCTTTTCGGAGTTATTCTCTCGGTTTGCTTGCGCGTGGTGTAGATCGTGTTCAACCAAACACCAATATGGTATGCGCATGTGTGGCCTTGTGGGTGTGGTGACATTGACAATGGTGTATGAGATGGGTATGCATTGGGGATTGTAAGTTCCAATTGTGGCGATTGATTGAGTTTTTTTGTAAATATCTTCTAAAATATTAACTTTTCGACATAACAGTCTTCAGCACATAATATATAGCTACGAAGATGATCTACAAGAAAGGATTACCTACATGTATTTTTTGTAAATCTAAAAATAAACAGTTTTTTGTGCGAATGAACATATTTTTTCCACGAAATTAAGAATAACTCCAAAACCAGCCGATGTATTGTTAATATTGGTATTTGTCGATTAACTAGAGGTTATACCTGATACTGTGTGCAAATTCCAGCCTTCTACGTCAATTAGTTCTTGAGATAGACCTAGGTACAAAATTTTTAATTTTTTTCGGACAGACATCGTAGCGAAAGCAATAAGGTTCTTCCATATGGGATCGGAACCTTAAAAACGCACCGTTTGGCCTACACAGCACTTACTTTGGAAATAAGTTTTCAATATTTCCCAACGTTGTTCAAGCGTAAAGCGACTCATTTCGTTCCGCGGAGGTATGATACAGACTTTCTATCAAGATTTCCAGCGGGAAACAGCTCTGCTGTCAGTGCCAAAATAACCTATAATTTAAATTAAACCACTAGATGGCCCAATCACTTTGGACGCTCGCATTAGGTGTGATCGTGAAGTGATAATATGAAAAAAAAAAAAAAATGCTGTGAAAACTGAAATGATAAGTTATTTAGTTATTTATCACTTCACAGAACGGGAATCGACCCCCAGATCACTTGTAAATTTCCATGTTTTCTGTTAACAAAATTTCTTAGTCGATTTGGCTCATTTGGGAATACATACAAACATGTTCTTTTTTTCGTTCTAATTCCAAAACGCACAGGAAAACTGTTTAAACGTAATTCATTAAAACTCGATATTTAAAAAAAAAACAACTCTATTCTACAAGTGTGCACATATAAAACAATAAGGTTCCTCCATATGAAAACGGAACCTTAAAAACTAACTATTTTGATTTTGTTTTTAACGATCTTCTGTAAATCTGGCCTTTAGTATGTCGAAAACCTTTTTTCATTTCTTCAACGTATTCTTTGTATCCGAACTTGGGGGTTCTTACAGCTTCTGCAAGGAAATGTTTAAAATAAATAGATATATATAATTATATAACTCATAAATAGTTATGTATATAACATGCGTGTTAGGTCTATATGTAGTTGACTTTTTTAGGAACAGAAATACGTAATAATGAAATTAATAGTCGGACGTTGTTTTTGGTTTCCGTACCAATAGAGTAAGAGATAGCAACGTTTTTTCTCAAGTCAGTTTAGCAAGGCTGTAATTTGGTGAGCTTAGTTCGTGGTGGCTACTGAACACGAAAATACATTTCTCCCAGCGCTGCGTTGGTTTATATAGGAATGCCATAACCTGAAAAGTGCAAACAATTTAAGAAATCTAACTCATTTTAGCAAACTTAAGATTTTGGTATACATACGGTGACCATATTTGTCAAAGGAAAAAAAAGGACAATAATTTTTCTACTTACAAACTGTAGGTATTTCATAAAAAAAAATTAATAATAATAAGATATCAAAAAACATGAACATTACTAATACATAGTACATATAGTTCTATAAAAAAAATATTGGATTGTCATTCACTTATATAGCCGTATATATTAGCAACTAACCAACCAGGAACTGTCAATAAGCAATACGGAAAGCCTGTCATTTTTAGCACAAAACTCGTATTGAGAATTGATTACTTCCAGAAAAGAGGAATGGTGAAACCGTGAGTTTCACAGATGGATCCATCGGGGATGGCGCAGCAGGGACCGGTATATTTTCAGAAGATCTGGAACAAGCCCGTCACATTAGCCTCGGGAAACACACTTCAGTATACCTGGCTGAGATGATTGCTTTGTTGCATGCGTTGGACTACTTGCTTGAGAGTCAGGTGGAAGGAAGAAATATCCTTATAGCACTGGACAATCATGCGGTGACTAGATGCATGGATCAGACAACCATCACAACATTATTGGCACTGGAATGTGTATTCAAGCTCAATAAGGGTTCATCTAAAAATCAGGTAATACTGCCTTGGGTACGAGGACAAATAGGGATCGACGGCAACGAAAAGGCGGACTCCCTTGCAAAACAGGAAAGTTGCTGGGACCAGAACCATTCTCTTCAGATCTCTTCGTAGATCACGGCAAAGCATTTGAGAAGGTGGTCAACCATGAAACAGTGAAACAATGTATAGACAAGCTAAAATGGCAATAAAATGGCCGACCTACTCCACTCAAGGAAAGGTTCTAAGCATGAGTCGAGGAACATTGAAATGGGTGGTGGGTTTAACTACAGGTCATGGTAATTTCTGGTATAATTTAAGGAAGATGTGACTTAGAGAGGATGATACTTGTAAGCTATGCCTGGAGGAATCTGAGGCAGCGGCACAGCTTTGAGCGCTCCCTTTTATCGAGCAACGATATCGGTGAGGCGCTTCAAAGCAATTTCGCAATAAATCGTATTTTATTATTTTATTTGCTACGGAAATTTTGTATGTCTCATACAATATACTTTAGTTTACTTTTAAGCTCTACTTGCTGCAAACATTATATTTTTGTATCGACATTTTGCATGCAAATTCAACGAATATCTACCTGGGTAGATACTGTCCATGTAAGACAGAAAAAAAGACAAAACTTAAAAAATAGTAAGAAAGTACCTACCTTCTCACAAAATTTTTTTCATAATTATCTTCAATAAAACAATAATTTAGTCACTGATTCGAAATTGCATTAAAATTTAATAAAAAACCGAAGATATTTAGAGTTGAAAATTCAAATGTGTACCCGGGTAGATACTGTCCATGTGAGGGTTAAACAGATTTCACATAAACAGTCAATCGCATGAAAAATATTAATTTTCCGATACAAACTTTTCCCCTTTTGGAGTTCGAATTTCTCCAAATCGCTTCTAGTGCTTACTTTGGCCATACAAGGAATTTTGTTTCAAAATATTTGCTTCCTAGTTCTTACCGTATGGGTTGGGCGTTGATAAGTCAGGACAAATTTATATGATATCGAAAAGTCGTAGGCAATTTAAAAATAAGCCTGTTTTTTCTGAGAAATAAATGGTATGCATACAATTTTTTTGTCAGTTTTTAAAGGACGGTTTCAAAAATAAAGGACAAAATCCGTCCTTTATTGAAAATAAAAAAATACAGGACAGAGGTTAAAAAGAAAGGACTGTCCTTTTAAATAAAGGACGGATGGTCAGCGTAGGTATACATATATGTTAATTTATGTCCGATATAGGCAGAAAATTAAATTTCCAGAAAAGTTTGCCGGTTTTAAAGCTGCGCCAGACGTCTTAAAAGTGCAATAAAAAGGCAAAATTTAAGTCATAATGGGAAAGTCGAATTGTTGATATAATGTTAGGGACATTATCATAATAGTATTTTATTTCCTAAAAGCCAAACCAAAACTCCGGTTTCGCCCCCCGCCAGAAGCCACAAAGTATTTTTTTTCACATAAATATATTGAGCATAAATACGAACCACGAACTCAGCTCACAAAGCCTTGCTAAAATGACTTGACAAAAAACGTTGTTAGCTCTTATTTACAAAATACAATAATATTTAAATAAAAAAACATTTCTTACCAAACAAATATGTGTTGAAGAGTTTAAAATTGTTAGCAGCTACTTTATTGAATGTTCCATTCCAATTGATTTCAAGAATTATAGAATCGTCAAACAAATACCGCAAGCATGATTTTAGTTCCATGTTTCCAATAATTCCCTTTATGTGTTTTATCTAATTAAAATGATTAAGAAAATTAGCGTCAGAATCATGTAAATTTAATTTATTTATGCGAAAGATCAATTGTGTTTGGAGGTTGGAAACTATTTTTCGTTTAAGTATACATAAAGTATTTTATGCTGTAGAAATGAAGGCACGAGTACGATATAAGTTATCGCAAAATTTAATATTTTTGTACAGGGGTTAAATGAAAGAAAAGATTTCTGGCTTCCTAACGGGTTAGATTATAGAGTACCTATGTACTATTTGTTTTTACTTTGTGTTGCCATTGTTTTAATAATAGATATTTATTATACAATGGTCGGCATAAGTATTTTGACAAAACTAAAGTTAATTCTACTCATAATTTGAACTTACTTCATGTAAATTTTGGCATCAATGGAAAGGTCATTTAAATTCCGTTTGACAACTTTCCTTAACCCATTAAGTACCCATTGAAAATTTAGAACTTTTGTAAAAGCCTACTTTTTTGACTTTTTTCTTTGAATGTTTTGATGCAAAAAGTTTCTTCAAACAATTCTAATAGTGACTGCAAAAAAAAATTTTCAAAAATCTCTTCGCTAATATTTTTTATGATTTTTTGAATGGGATCATCTCAGAAAAATTTTGTATGAAAAGGAGGAAAAAGTGGCTAAAATAGTCATTTTTAGCAATTTTCAAAAAATCATAAAAAATATTAGCGAAGAGATTTTTGAAAATTTTTTTTGCAGTCACTATTAGAATTGTTTGAAGAAACAATCATTTTGCATCAAAACATTTTTTTTTGATACCGAGGAAAAAGGTAAAAAAAAATAGACATTCACAAAAGTTCTAAATTCTAAAATTTTTAAATGGGTACTTAATGGGTTAAGGAAAGTTTTGTATCATTCAAACAGAATTTAACCTTCCCTTCCATTATTTTTTTCATTCTAAGTGTTTTGTACATTTCAAGTCATGACTGTTAGCCCCTATTGAGTAGCTGATACATATACTCTACATATTGGGTCGTATGAATAAATCGTAGCAATGGCTTTTACTCTGAATAAATTTTAAAATCGAAGCAATTGCTAAGCTTCGTATGAATAAAAACTGATTTGAGTTAACTCCAACTTTTGTCATCATCGAAAATCGGCGCCACCGACTTTTACTCAAATTGGTATGAATAAAACGTGGAAGACAAAGCAATTGCTACGAAAATTCCAAGTCTGCTATTTTGTTGACTCAGCGCATTTTCTAAATATTTTGCGCGCACATTGATTGATAGATCTGGCAATAAATGCGCTAACAATGAGCAGCAAATGAGCTGACAAAAGCGAACTACCTACCTCACAGTGCTAAATTGTTAGTTCACACGGTACGGATGTTGCCCCAAAGTCTGACAATTTATGTAAAATAATTTGTTTGGCGATAATAGATTTGACAATATTGCTAGGTTTAAAATTGCCAGTTTACACAGTTGACAGGTGTTTGTTTTACACAAAATTGTCTGATTCGTTGTCAGGTATTGTCAGACAATTAAAAAATAGTTTTTTTTTTTAAGTGAACATCCTCCAAAGCTCAAAGGAACTGAACTCGAGTTCATTAGCAGCGCAGGGCAATCGTGGCACGCCAGCATTATTCTACAGACGATTCCTCTGCCCACTACTACCGACTATCTGCCTACGAAAATCAAATTCGAAAGAGGCTTCACCCATGAAATACCGGTCAGAAACCAATGGGATTCACAAAATGTCCTACACAAATCACTGTCAATATTCACAGACGGTTCTAAGACACCCGAGGGAGTGGGTGCCGGAATCTGTCTTCCGAAACACTGCAGTGTCTTCCAAGCCGAAATTACAGCTATTCGTCGTGCCACTGCGTGGCTGTCTATTAATACGGTATCACAAAGGGATATCGTCACATACATTGATAGCCAGGCTGCAATAAAATCCCTAATATCCAGCGAAATAAGATCCAAGGTGGTGGAAGATTGCCGCGTATCTGTCAACGAGATAGCTGGATAGTACAACCTCACCCTCTGCTGGGTTCCAATCTAAGAAAGGCCTACAGGAAACTATTTTCTCAATGATCTCAGTGATCTAGGTAACACCAGCGCCGCTAACATTCTTAGCTTTATAACCGGCAGCAAATGGTTTACATGAGCAGCCAGCAAAGAAACAGCTCCCCAAATCCCAGTGGTAAGCAAAATCGGCCGAATAACGGCCTAAGTGTTTCCCTCATTGAGAGCCACTTTAACTAAACTAAACTAATGTGGTTTTCCATTGGGACATAAGATCAATCTTTTTTTTGATCCGGATCACTTTTCATGTTCCATTGGGACAAAAAATCAATCTTTTTTTTGATTCGGATCACTTTTTGCAGATCTCGATAATTTTCGAGATTTACACATACTCTCACTAATACCAATATACCTTGCACAGCTGTTTTACGTCATTCAGAATTTGTTTTCAAAACAAAATTACGAAAAGCCTCGCGAAAAGCAATTATTCGAACAAAAACGTAAATAATGGACATGGACTTAATTTTGGAGCAATTACTATCATCTTCGTCATCATCTTCTTCTTCCTCGTCATCTATGGATTTCGATTCTTCGTCGTCAGAAGACGAAAATGAATATCCATATTAGTTCATATTTTTCGTATTTTTGCACCGCCAAACGAAAACAATTTGCACAGCTGATGTACTGTCAAATAACGCACTAATACATTTACAAAAGCAGATCAATCTGCTTTCGTGTTCCATTCGCCACGAAAAATCTGAGATCTGAAATAAAAACTGATGATCCCAATGGAAAACGACATGAGATCTGAAATAAAAATCTGATGGTCCCAATGGAAAACGACATAAGTGAGCATTGCAGATTGCACGAATAACGGTCGCATGTACCCTTAACTGCCTTAACCCTATGGCTCGCTAGGTTTTTCCCGTATCTCGACTTCCGGACATATTGCTAATGAGAATGATATGATTTTACGACCCTGTTATTTATCATCACCGCCTGCTCATAATTGTGCGCAGATATAGACTAGACATACCTTCTGCGATGAATTATAACTGGGTCGAAGAACAAAAAACTTATTTGTTCGTTCAAATATTAAAAATTTGTCCGACAATGAAAAATTGTCACATGTTATAAGTGGCCTATTTCACCAATTACAATTTAAAACCACAAATTTGTTATTGTATGTTGCAACTACAAATTTGTAATGCCAATTTGCGTTTCAGCAAATACAAGTAAGTGTCTTAAAAATTTGTGATCAAAGCTATAGAAATTGTGGAAAAACACCTTGTAATAAACAAGTCCTACAAATTACCATTTCACTAGAAATTCCGTTGACTTGTGATTTACAGCTTTTTTCAACAAGTTTTGTGGCGTTCATCAAACTAAGTACTATATTGTTTAATTTAATTATGATCATAGCAAACAAATTGTTTGTAGCATCTATAATATGACATAAAAAAGAATTTGTATCGGTAGGTTTTCCGATGCGCTCACCCAGGATCAAAATATTAACGAATGCACAACATCTTGCGTAAACTCAATTCTTAAAGAGTTTGGGGAAACAATGATTGGAGGTATTTGCGGGATGTTGTCCTCCATTGACAATTAAAAGCAAACCAGTAAAAAATTGCTGTCTTGGAGTTGAATGTTGTCCAATAACAATAAACTTATTTCCTCTGCCTTTCTCATGTAAAATATTCAAAAATTTGTACACATTTTGTAATTTCATTTCGCTTCATGAAACGCAAGTCCATAAAAACTGTGAAAGTTCCAAAACTTGTGGCCAAAAATACAAATAATTTATTGTAATGGTGAAATAAATGCCCCTATTATGTAAGACACCTCAAACTTAATAACAACTTATAGGCAACCACTACCGCCATCTTTGTTTTGTTTTGAAAGACAACTTTTCTATCAAGTTTGTGTATTACAATACGGACAATACCGAATTTTGAATTAAATAAAACCAAGTGACAACTCAACTTTAGTTGTAGTTGTCTTACATAATAGGGGCAAAAAATTACACAAATTTAAATTTGTTAAAACAACGAAAAATTTTCTAATACCCAGAGTTTGGTGAAACAAAATAAATCAAAAACTCACAAATTTTATTGAAAAATGTTAAAAATGTTTGAAAATACAAATTTGTAAGTTGGTGAAATAGGCCACAGACAACTGACAGTTTGCAAATGCCCTAAGCCTCCGAAATTGGCCGCATTAAAGAATCTAGTCATCGTAAGTCGACTTGAATTGTCTGGACTCAAATTTACCTGAACGCAAAAACTAACTTGTCGGTATGTCACTTCTTGACAATTGTATTTTTGTCTAAAGGGGTCCTGAGTTGGGATTGGTGTTCTACGGACAGGGCAATCAAAATGCCCAACTGCGCTCTTCCATGCTCTCCGATGATCTTCGATGACCTTCGATGACTAAAAAATAGCAAAGGCGCGCAGAGTCTTTCCTACTTTCGCCGCACTGAACCAAAAGGTCAAGTGCTTATGTTTGCTTCATTTTTCCTCGCAGGTTTGTATGAAACTGACATTTCACTAGCAGTCCATGTATAGTAGGTCAATGCTTATAGTATTATCACTTCGCACTTATGCACTTGCGCCACCAAGCGCTTCCATGACAAACTACGCACATAGAACATGTCAGTTGTATTTGAATATTTGAAACGAAATTAAATGATTTCCCTTCTTCTTTTCTTATTCGTCTCATTGACAACATGCAAATGAAAGAGGAAGAACGATTATTTTATCCTAATTTCGATTGGTAAAAAATAAAGCACTTTTTCTTGCCCGAGATCACTTTTTTCGTTCGTTTGGTACAAAAAAAAGCAATCTTTCGCACTTTTGCGAATTTAGATTTTTTCTCATGTCGTTTTCGATTGGTACTCAAATGACAGTTCTTCTCCTGAAAAGAAGAGAATTTTGGTTCTGGATTTGAATTCAGAATCGAAATCAGAAGCACTAATACATTCATACACTATAAACGCCAAAATCGTTGATGTACATTTTTTGTGTCGCATTTGATAGTTTTGCATTTTAAATCCAATACAAGTAATTAATTCGAAAAATAATATTAAAATGAATATTCCGATGGAGTTTTGTAATTCAATTTTATCGTCTTCAGCATCTTCCTTCATCTTCAAGTAGTGATGATGATGATGCAATTGCGCTTGAATTTCACAAGTACAACGATACTTCAAACTTAAATAAGATCTACTTGCTTGTTCGATTGGCATCGGAGAGTTCTTCCGGACGATTCTGGACGACCAACCGAAAACGACATCAGAGCCGCTCGAGATTTACCAATACACTTACCTACATATTATTTGACATTATTTGGCGTTTACGTTTTACGAAAAGTGTTTGGCCGAAAAAGTTAGAACCAGTGAAAAACCAAATTAAAATAAATAATTTAAAGAAAAAATTGGATAAATATGGAACAAATAATAGATATATGATTTTCATATCCATGATGTGCCACATCTTCATCGTCCTCGTCGTCGTTTTGGGATAATACTGGTTCGTCTTCATCATACCAGCAATTTCTCCAGGTGTAGTATTTATTATTTGTAAAGGCTAAACTACATTCGGCACAAAGTAAAGTACTTGCACGAAAATGTTTTTTCCCTTTCCACACCATTTCAAATCTGTATTTTTCTTTCAACTTTTCACAAAGTGTGTTACTTGACAGTTAGCTATACCTCCAACTTTCAAGTGACACACTTTTTGAAGGCGCAATAAAAACTACAACATGTATTAAAAAAGGTTGCGCCGATTACTGATATCGCCATTAGAGGGCTCTGATGCAACTAGAATGTAGCATTTTTGTTTACCATGGAAACGAACCTTTTAAACAAAGTGCCATGGAAAGGAACTCTTTTTGCACAAAATGGCTTACTTTCTTGTCAGAGCAAGCTTTTTAAATAAATTTCTTACCACAAGGAGGCAACTGCGTTTGTGTGTGAGCTTGCACCTTTTCACTTTTTAAGGTTCCGTTTCCATATGGAGGAACCTTATTGCTTTCGCTACGTCCGGTCCGTCCGAATAAACTTAGCCAATTTTGTACCTAGGGGTATCTCAAGAACTAATTGACGTAGAAGGCTGAAATTTGAACACAGTATCAGGTATAACCTCTAGTTAAACAAATACCAATATTAACAATAAATCGGCTGGTTTTGGAGTTATTCTTAATTTCGTGGAAAAAATATTTTCATTTACACAAAAAACAATCCTTTCTTGTAGATCAACTTCGTAGATACATATGTGCTGAAGACTGTTTTGCCGAAAAGTTAATATTTTACAACAACTTACGAAGTTTACGACGTTGCATGAATACCCCTATTGTTTCTGCTTTCGCTCTCGGCTCGCTCGGCGGACGGCGCATCGGATGTTCTCTTTAAACTAAATCGTTTCAATTGGAATTGGAACTTCAATGATCATTCTCTTCTACACATACACAGTTTTGTTTCTTCTCTCGCGCCCGGCCATATGCGTGTTTTTTTAATTTCGCTACTGTTTATTTCTTGATTTACAAGAAATACATATATGTACTATCTTTATGTAGATCATGTTTGTAGATACTAGATAGTATGTATGTATATTGAAGGAAATATTTCCTTGGGCGCAGTAGCGCAGTGGTTAGTGTGCTGGACTACTGTGCGAGGGATCCCAGGTTCGATCCCCGGAAAAACACAAATTACATCTTAAGGTTTTTTCTACTGCGCCACCTCTCGCGAACGTCTGACAAACATCCGAGAGTATGACTGTCCTGAAAAAGCTTCTCAATTCAGCTGTTCGGACTCGGCATAAAATTGTAGGTCCTTTCCATTCGTCCCAAAAATTGAAACTCACACAAAACGAATGGTTGCGAGAAGCTAGGCCTAGGGTGTCTACCGCCTGTTGCGCCACTTATTTATTATTTATATTATTTCCTTTGTCGATGAATATTCGACTTTGTCTTATTTTTTGTACCCCTGTTTTGTCCTACAATAAAAGGACTTTACGAACAATATTCTCTTTCCGTTCGATGGAAAGGATATTTTCCCCTTTCGAAGAATTTTATGGGGGATGAAATAAAAGAGACGCGTGGAGCTGAGCACGATCGCACGATCAGCATGATTTAGTGGTAAATCAAATCAACCCTTGTGCTGTGCGGTGCTATGTAGCGAGTGCGCGTTTGTTTCGTTTTCGGTTTGCCATGAAGAAGATACATATTTGAGTTGGCGATTTATTTACAGATAGGGTGAGTAATCACTGAATTGCGGCGATGGTATTCTCGCGCACATCTGGTGTGGTGAGTTCGTGTTATGGTTATGTAATAATCATGCACATCATGATCATGTTAAGACGGCGGTCTTAACTATGCATGTACAGTACCTATATGAACTAACAGATGATGTAAATGTAATTCACTACTACAGCGCGAACCAATTCAGTTGGGCAACCGTCGGTTGCGCAGAGAGAGGATTTAAGAGAACATACACGACACAAAACAAAACACAAAAACAAAATACACAGAGACCTGCGCAGTAGAATGGCCAACTGAATTGAAACGCGCTGTACGTAGTGAATTACAGAAAAACGTATAGTGAACGGACTACTTTTTGCCGACGAGACCACCTTATACTTATTCCATCATGGTATAGCCAGTGTTGCCGGAGATAAATATTATAAGGTAGTACTGAAGCCAAAATAGGGGAGTATTTAAAAAAAAATAGGAGTACGTCAAAATATTGAAAAAGGACATTATTTCGACTATGTTCCTCGGAATCCAAATAACACAACAAAATTTGAGTGATATTTTTTCGCTTGGAAAAATTAAGATTTTAGGGCTTTCTGGTGACTTTTCGAAATAAATACGTCCCAGTTAAGAAGGAAAATCCTTTAAGGGAAGATTCCTGAAGTTATGCCGAACAAAAAATTATATGGCAAGGGGGTCTATTTTCATCGTATTTCCCGTTAAAGCCCATCAAAGTAGGTGACCTATAATTTGGAGGTGTTACCACTGCAAACGCTATAACTTCTAAACTATTTTAGGTACTGTCAAATTGACGTCAGACTGGCATGCGTATGTCGTGTTTGGCATGTCGTGTACTCGTAGCTTAATACATAAACTAAATATGCGATGATAATTTTTAGTGCCCAGGTTTATTTATCGAACTTACAATAGCGAAATTTCGGTGCCATGAAATAAAGTCTTATGCAAAAAGGTCCAAACCGTAATTTTGGACTTTATTGCTCTTTCAAAAACGAGTTTTGGACTTTATTTCATCTTTGAAGGTGCAATAAAGTCCAAAATCTTTATCAGTGGAAAACTCGTTTTGGTCTTTATTGCAATTTCAAAAGTGCAATAAAGTCCAAATTGAAGTGGAAATAAAATCCAAACAACAAATACATGGGGAGAATTTAAAGAATTTGCTCAGAGAGCAAAAATTATGTCGTTGAAAGCGGATTTTGATGAAGTTGTTGTAGAGAACACAGAACAGTCATTACTGTGCGATCTATTTAACTATACATTTCGGTATTTTTATTATTATACCCTCCACAGGAAGGTATATTCACTTTGTCATTACATTTGTAACGCCAAGAAGGATTCACCGGAGACCCTATAAAGTATATATATTCTGAATCAGGATCACATTCTAAATCGATTTAGCCATGTCCGTCTGTCTGTCTGTCTGTCCGTCTGTCTGTCTGTCTGTCTGTCCGTCTGTTGAAAGCACGATAGCGTCCAAACGAATTGACCTAGGGGAATGAAATTTTGTGAGAGGACTTATTTTTACCGTCGTCAGGTTGGTATTGAAAATGGGCTATGTCGGTCAAGTAGTTCTGGTACCTCCCATACAAAACCACTATTAGACCCATGTGTACCTATCTACGTCTGTTGAAATCACGATAGCGTCCAAACGAATCGACTTAGTCAACTGAAATTTTGTGAGAGATCTTATTTTTACGGTCCTCAGGTTGGTATTGAAAATGGGATATGTCGGTCATGTAGTTCTGGTACCTCCCATACAAAACCACTATTAGACCCATGTGTATCTACGTCTGTTGAAATCACGATAGCGTCCAAACGAATCGACTTAGTCAACTGAAATTTTGTGAGAGATCTTATTTTTACGGTCCTCAGGTTGGTATTGAAAATGGGCTATGTCGGTCAGGTAGTTCTGGTACCTCCCATACAAAACCACTATTAGACCCATGTGTCTCTACGTCTGTTGAAATCACAATAGCGTCCAAACGAATCGACTTAGGCGACTGAAATTTTGTGAAAGATCTTATTTTTACGGTCCTCAGGTTGGTATTTAAAATGGGCTATGTCGGTCAGGTAGTTCTGGTACCTCCCATACAAAACCAACATTAGACTGGCAAACATTTTGCATTACTTTTATGCAGTGGAGGGTATCAAAGCATCGGCCAGGCCGATGATAACACTTTCACTTGTTTTTTTTTTGTATTGTAAATTTGTGAAAAAAAGGGTGCAGCTCCGAACTTTACATACAAAAAACTTCGCACCCACTCCAAATCCTACAGTTACCGCAAGCAGGGGGGCAGCATGCCCCCTCATACATATCCCACTGTTTATTATACATATGTATATTATATCCACAATGCATTAAACAGTAGAATATGTAACCCACCTGCTTGGGGTCACTGTAGGATTTGGAGTTCGGAACTGAACCCTTTTTTTCTGATTTCATTTAAAAAATATGGACTGATTATTGATTAATTTTATTATAACAAAAATTATATGAATAAAAATACAAGTAAATAAGATTATATAATATTTATAATATTTTCTGTTTTATTCTATTCGTCTTTCTCTTTTAAATAGCTGAGTGCAATAATGTCTAAGGACTGAAATTGAAATAAAGTTCAAAACGCGTTCACTTTTGAAAGTGCAATAAAGACCAAAATTACGTTTTGGACCTATTTACATAAGACTTTATTTCATGGCACCGACATTTCCTTTGTATGTATAAAAATTTGTTGTTTGCAACCAGCTAAGTATTTAAGGTGAAGGTATTTAAGTTAAAGGTAAAGGTAAAATGATTTAGCAACCCCAAAGGTCCCTCCAATTAATGTATCAGAAATCAGTATATGCACATATGCAAAAAAAATTTAGTACCTTCGTTCTTCGTAATGTATCCCAAAGGTAACCCTGCGTTGGGCGGCCCAACGAAAATCAAAAAAAATAACTAGAAACAGGGAAGTCCCCTGTTTGACGGCAGTTTGGAATATAAAAGTTCTGTTAAATTTGTATTAAATTTGAAATGAATTAAATTTATTAGGGTTGAAATTACACTTTGCTGCAAGTTAAAGATATTTTAGGTCTTAAAAAAAATAGGAGTACGAATGTGAAAGTACGGATGTGTTGAAAGGAGTATAATACTCCTATGGGAGTACTTTCGGCAACACTGGGTATAGCCCATCCGATTATTGTATTCTCTTTTCGCTCTCTTCGTAATTTCCCGCGTGTTCGGTCGCGCTAGATGTCTGCAATTCTGCATTTGCTCTATTATCGAATTGTGTGCGGTCTGCACCACCACGAACGACGAATGAAACAAGAAAACAAAGACTCAACTGCCAGTTCTTGTACTGAAGAAGAGCAATTTGCTTCTGGATTTGGATTCAGAATCGCGAAGAGTTCTTCCGGACGGTTCTGGATGACCAACCGAAAACGACATGAGAACCCCAATAGAAATTAGCATTAGTTTTCTTTTATTCTCCATTGATTCAAAGTAAGGATTGTGGACGCGGAGTGGAAGTGGAATATGCAAATAAAAAAATCGGGTCCTTTTCGCATATAGCTAGTGGTGGGGTTGAGTAGGGGAAGGCTACTTTTAGCATGACGAAACCGATGGGGTTTTTATGAGGATAACAGCAATAACAGTGTGGAAAGAAGGAATATGAAATGAAAGATCGGAATCGGATAGATAATTTTCTCATATATTATGTAGTTGTGGTGTGTGGCAGTGTGGGGTAGGGTACTTTTAGCATGACGAGTCTGATGACGATTTTAATTGATATTTACGTGGATAACAATGTGGAAAGGAGAAATATCAAATCACAGATTGGATTCTTTACATTATTTTGTATTTCTTCGATTTATATGTGGTGGCTTTTGAACTTAAGTGTCAAGGGTAGTTTATGACGATTTGAAAGGTAGGTATGTATGTGGTGGGGGAACCCATTTTTCAATTTTCTCATAATGTAGTTAGTATAAGAAAGATATTGTTTTAAGTCCAAATTTAGATCTATTAATAATTATAATATTAAGAGGATAGTTAAGCTCAAACAGTGAGTCTCGCAATTCTGTCTGACTGCGTGGTGGTAGGTAGCTGCATTCTAAACGACAGGACGGATTTGTTTGTAGATACCTAGTAGTTTGTTTCAAACTATGCATAAGTATGGGGTTTGTAGACTGTGGTTCGAGTTTATTTGTTTATTTTCATTTTAAGCCCAAAATTAACCTTTTGTATTTACAGACGATTATTTTAGGAGCAGCTATACGCAGGTCGCAGTGCTATACGCTGAATGCTATTGCAGAAATCATCCAACTCATCCCTATAAATTTAAAATATAGATTATAGTATGTAGGAATATTTAGGAACTTTGGAGTTTAGATTAGATTCTGGCTAGGAAATTAAGTAAGCTGGTGTTTGTTTTAATCATTTTTATTCTCCTAAACTCATAAATTTTATACTGATGCATGGGGATGGCAATAATGAACGAAGAAAGAGAAGAGGCAAACCAGTTTGTTTTTGTTTTGTTTCTTTGGTTTTCTCTATACACATTTCCTCAATGCTCGGAGTTGGCAGTCACAAACTAAATCAATTGAAGCGCCACCTGGATCTTCGATTGTGCATAATTCAATGCGACGGGATGAGAGTACTATAATGTGTATGTACAATAGTGAGTTGAGAAATTCTTGACTTGATTTGTGGGCAAGAATTATAGATTTGTGGGTGTTGCGGACATAGATGTCAACTGAGAAAACTGTGCACATGACCAGTCTAGCCCAATGAAAACTCAGCAACATGAAGATATAGAGCTGCCAGACTTACTAAACTTGATTTTTGAAAGCCCTCAATGACTTTTCTGCAAATATTGTTAGACAAAATTGTAAGCTCACATGATTATAAGAAATTTGGGACAATTTTTTCATTGGCAGGTCTGACAATATTGTCAAATCTGGTAATCGTATGAACATAGCTTAATAATCATCTTTGAAGTCCTCTTTAAATGCTACGAGATTACAATGGCGATATTTTCTATACAAAATCAGCTATTGTAACCTACAATTATATGATTTAATGTGAAGAATAAAGTAACTCACAATGTCCTCATCCGGTATTCGTAGAATATCTTCATCAACTTGATTTAATTTTTCTAGCGTTCTTATTGGGAAAATACTTAAAACTCCCGAATGATGTACATCTTCAAGGTTCATCGTACTGTTGTATATCGAATGCGGCAAAACTTCCTGCTCGTATGTTCCCTCGTTTTTAGCTTCCTTGTGTGATTTTCTATTTCTGTGAAGTTCCTTTTTAACTATCTGAAGTCCTTTGTTGATTTCAGAAATGTATTGATCGTACTGATAGTTACCAGTTTTCACAGCCTCTGTTAAAATAATAAGTTTACAATGTAATAAAGACTTAAAGGAAAACCATAATAAGATTGCATAGGATTAATTCAGCTATGCCTATGCACGATTAGTTTTAAATTGCATTCAAATGTTTATTAATACAAGTATAAATAAATAGGTAGGTACCTTATAACATTACTTACCAAATACATAAGTGTTGAATAATTTCATATATTTTAAGGGTTTCATTTTGTTATTTCCGTTCCAATTTATCTGAGTAATTAGTGGTTCACCAAAGAATGTTTGCATGCTATCTGTAATACTGGCGCTGCCAACAACCAGTCGTATGCAATCAATCTGTTTAAAAATTAAACGAATGTGTTTATACAACATTGTATATTTGTATTTAATGACTACATATTTAGAAAGGAAGATGTGTCTAGTCGTGTGTCAAGTTCAGCTCTTAGCGGCATATTTTTGTAAAGGATTTGTGTAGTCCTGTATTTGATGACTACGCTCTATAATGTAAATTTTTTCATATCTATTGCCTAATTGACTCTAATGTTCCCACTAATAATAATTTTTAACCTTTTTCCTTAATTATATTTTGAATTGTTCTATAATCCATGTTAGTCCAATCTACTGTGACTTACAACATAAGGGTGTTTTTTTTTTTTAAGGTTTGGTTTTTAAACTGGCAACAGTGTTTCTACAGATTTTCAATTTTGGCAGTTTGAAAACCATGGATGCGGTTCGCCAAACTTATCGTGCGCTACGTCCATCTGAGCAAGTTATTCGTGTGAATAATTATGAATCGTTTTCGCTCCACGTACACTCTAGTGGATAATACACATCCCCAAAGACGACAAACAGTGCGAATAGAAGAAGTTATTGCAATTAAGTAGAATCCGAATGAGTCGATTCGCCATAGTGGACAGCAATTGGAGCTATGCCCATCCACTTTGTGGAAGATTTTGCGGATAGATCTTGGCTTAAAAGCGTATAAGATCCAGCTTTTGCAAGAGTTGAAACTTTCGTTTTAACAAGATGGCGCAACATGCCACACGGCGCGCGACACCATCAATTTATTGCGGAAAATATTTGCTGAGCGTAATTGATCTGTGAACTGGCCTCCACGATCCTGTGACCTCACAACTTTAGATTAGTCACTAGTCTATGCCGACTAACCAGAGACGTTGGACGATTTGGAAGTCAACATTCGCCATGTTATTGCTGATATACGACCCCAGTTGCTCGATCAAGTTATTGAAAATTGGACTTTACGTTTCCACTTCATTCCAACTAGCCGTGGTGCGCATATGCCCGAAATCATTTTTAAACAATAATTGCATAATATCTCTAAATAAAGCTATTATCATAGAAATTAACATTAGTTTCAAGTGTTTTATTTCATACTGAATTTGTATACCTCTAAAAAACACCTTTTATAAGGTGAAGGTTAAGAACAATTATTAGTAAGACAAGTTGATTATAAATGCCGCTGTTGTGAACTGTATTATTCAACGACTAGATACTTTGTGCATGGACACACAGGCTTTCCCATAAGTCGTTTCAGGTGAGACAGTTTAGAAAAGAAGGGTAGAAGGTAGGTACAATCAACCTGTCTCGCCTGACACGACTTTTCTGGGAAGGCCTATGTATCCATGTACTTTAAACTTCGTTTAAAGACGTACTAAATCGGCCTCAGGTATTGTTTGGATGTATCTGTCTATTAGTTCAAGTGCTCGGTATGATTTAATTGGGAATATATTTGAAGCATCAAATTTTGAATACATTTCGCTGTCTCCATTTTCTGAGAAGGCGCTATATGAGGTAATATCATTTTCTGGCCTTTCAGAGAAATCTCCAGCTAATTGACTGTTTCCGTGAGTTGTATCAAAACTATTGCTTCTTGATCTTGTCACAAAATCGTTTCCAATGACATTTTTTTGTTTTATCTTATTCTCATATATTTCCGTTTTGGGTTCTTTATAATTCCGATAATCCACGTGGTTTGATTCTTCTTCTAAAACACCATTTGCCTCAGGCTGTTGTTCTTCTGCTTTCTCGGTTTTCTCCACGACTTTTTTATTTTTGGAAAGTATTTTTGCTTTCCTGTACATTTTATTTTTAGCCAATTGAAACCCCTTTTTTATCTGAGAAATATACTGCGAATACGTTAAATCTGGCGTTCTTACAGCTTCTGTGAAAGATTATACATTTTTATCATTAATGTCTTATAGGTATGTACAATGTACATATTCACGTATTACAATCGATTCAAAATACATACTAGAAATTGTGATGGCACGATTCAAACATTTTCTTTCTAAAATAATTTAACTTTACTTGTTTCTACGTATATTTCGTCTATCAACTTTTTTCATGTGACAAATTTATTATAAGCCCGTCCCAAAGCAAAAGAAAGATCCCAACATGCGCAGTAGCACTTTATTTAAAGTACATTTTTTTCTCTTAAGGATTTTTGATCGCATGAAATTGTTATTGCTTTTCTCTACTTTATCACAAAGTATACCGAAAATTCCATTTCAACCCTTTTTAATGGGTTCCACGCTGTTATAATAAAGTTACTCAGAACTCATGATTTCATTACTATACTCTGTCCAACAAAAATTGTCAGTACAGGCCTTATGGGGGAGCTTTTTTTCTAACAAAGGTGCCTGTAGATACTCTCACGGCACTCAAACACAAGAATTGCCACTGAAATAAAAACTAAACCACTGACATACCAAGGAATTGTTGTTGTCATTTTCCTAAAATTCGCATGCAGCCCACTACAACCAGTCTGCCACAGCACACAATCGCGGGCAGAATGAGCATGATCGTTTTGTGTTCGCTTGCTATTATCATCCACGAAAATAAGCTGTGTGTGTCTGTTAGGGAAACACATCAGAAGAGTGTTACCATACATACACTGCCGGTCACTAGGATGAGGACATATATTTTGCAATCGATTTTCACTCCCTATACCAGTTGAAAATGTTTTACCCGGGAACTTTTACTACCAGTGAACAGGTACATATTTTCCTAACAGTAAGTCATAAAATTAAATGGTAAATAAAAAACGACGGCTGGAATTTCCGAAGATCAAAAAATGAACTACATGAAAAGCGTATAAAAAGACGGTCACTAGGATGAGGACACTGCGAATATTTCGATGCAGGAGTGCACAACAGCGATTTTTTTTCAAAGTTTTGTTAAGAACTGTTAAAAAGAACTGTTTTTATTTAGTTTAAAAAAATAATGGGTTCCGGAAACACTTTGACAGCGACAGAAAGAGGAAAAATAGATGCTTTCAAGGAGTTAGGACTCTCAGGCCGAGACATGGCAAGGAGGCAGTGGCGTGGCGTGAATAATTTTAAATGGTAAGTCGAAGTCGAAAAATATCAAAATGTCGAAGGGAAGATGTAGGTAGTACCTATCTATGTATACAAAACCTTCAGTTATTTTTTAAAGCCATACAATCGAAAACTCCAGGCAGAAATTAAATTAATGAAGATATTTTTCCATCTTGAGTGCAAAACTTTCATATGTATTTCGTGTAAACATGATTTATATCATGTCTTATAATATTGTCCTTTATTTCTACATAAAGGTTCTTTAAATGAGTGTTTAAATCGAGCATTTGGGGTTTTTGTGGAGCTTCAGCAAAATCGTCTATGTACTTACTCTTTGAAACATTTCTTCAAACGTATTTACATAGGTACCTACGAAGATCATACCAAAGACTCAAAACACTTGATTTCTCACTTAGCGACTTGTTTATAAACTTTATAAACACATCAGTATGTTTATTTTTTAAAAGATATCTACAAAATTCACCAAATAACTCGGAGAAAAGCGTGTTATTTTGTTGCATAAGAAAGCGGCCTTTGAACAGAGGATACTCCCCTCAGAAAAACTCAGAAAATGATTAGGTAAAAAAGGGAACTGACTATTACTATGACTTCATCACAGCGCAGCGATAGGAGATACACACACAATTCAAATTCACCAAATATGTCGGAGAAAAGCGTGTTATTTTCCAGATACATTTATACTCAATTACACCACAGCGCAGCGGTAAAAGATACACACAAAACCCACCAAATAACCCGAAGAAAAGCGGGTTATTTTTTTGCATAAGAAAGCGGGCGTTGAACAGAGAGGACTAAACTCAGATAAACGCAAGTGTACAAAAGAGAAAGGAGACAAATTTGTTCTATCCAGTGAGAGATTTTATAACCCGTCATATTTCGGGTTATTTTAGATTTGGGTTAAGCTCAGAGAGTGTGGGCAGTTATAATACTAATAATAATGAAGGCGAAGAAGGCCCGAAGGGTGTGTGTTTCCGTGTGTATAAAGTTCAATTGAGTTGGTGGGGTCGGGGTATGTAGCTTGCGCAGATGAATAGATACATATTATTAAGTTTATCCCGTGGGTTTTATGTTGCTCGTTTTTAAGTAAACATTGTTGTGTAGCTGAAACTGAAACTTTTAAAAGGTAACCCGGTAGGAATCGGGTTATATGGACGCCACGCCACTGCAAGGAGGCTAAATAGAAGTAAGACTGTTGTAAACAGTTATCTTGGGGATCCCCAACACTATGGGAAAAATCAAAAAGGACGTTCGGCAGAGCAACAACATTGCGAGAAAAGCGGTTAATTCTACGGCTTGCCTCAAATTCGACACTACCAGCGACTAAAATAAGGGCCAAAAGCGGTGTATCAGCCAGGATAGCAACGGTCCGAAGGATAATACGAACAAGTGGTACTATACAGAGAAGAAAACTTAAAAAGAAATCGGTTTTAAGGTAAGAACACAATGAGCATCGAAGGAATTATGCAGGAGAACATGTCGCTTGGAGCAGTGAATGGAAACGCGTTGTTTTTTCATTTTTTGATCTTCGGAAATTCCAGCCGTCGTTTTTTATTTACCCTTTAATTTTATGACTTTATGTTAGGAAAATATGTACCTGTTTATTGGTAGTAAAAGTTCCCGGGTAAAACATTTTCAACAGGTATAGGGAGTGAAAATCGATTGCAAAATGTATGTCCTCATCCTAGTGACCGGCAGTGTACAATGAAAACATATATTAAGGGTGTTTCTATGGATTTTGTCAAAGAACTTTCGGTTTTGGTGCTTTTGAGATCAGATTATTATGTGGGGTGTTGCCATACAATTTTTACTGCTTTAATTTATTTGTATTTCTGAAGGATTCGTTAATATGCAGTTAAAGATTGCAAAATTAAAAAGTTTTTTTCGATTTTGTCATTTAGAAAAAAGGTTGACTCGTGAGGTGTCTTAATGCATTTAATTCATTAAACAAGTGATCGTAAGTGCGTTGTAGTGATATTGTTTTAAATTAATAGGGTAACCGGATTCATGTCCGAGTGTTTTATACAAAGCTAAGTACATATTTTGATCACTATTCGTTAGGGCATATTTGTGCATATTTTGGTATAAATGCATATTTCTCTTTGTAGAGCATAATTATTGGCATATTTTAACATTTTTGTTATATATTTGCATATTTGTCTTTTTTTCATCAAGTAGTTTTCCAGATTGAAATATATCATAAGGACGGCAGGTATAACGTATACCTATTCTGCTTCGAGCGAGAGACTCGCTGGGTTTTTACCACACATCCGGTCACTGACTCGTCCCCAGTAATGAAATGCCTTGAAAGGATTTTATGACAAATATGTAATCTATGTTGTGTATAGGTAATAGGTATATACAAAATTGCATGTACCTATTGTAATAGATGGCCTCTTTTCACGTTAATATACTTTACCGATTACTTCTTTTAATGCGGATCTATACTTTTACGCGAAATAAACAAGTCAAACACAAAAAACCAATTCGATATACGTTAGAACTTCATTCCTTTTCAAACAATCACGTCTACTCGCTACAAATAATCTACGCCGACTGTGTCGATCTTTCTCTTACAAAAGAATTGAGTGCAACTCGATTCATGTTAGTGTATTTGTCCTACCTATCGCACCGGCAGCACCATTACATTTATGTTCTTTTACTTATAGTCTCTCTTACTGTTACACTATGAATGTGAATGTATATTATATAATATGCCTATGTGTTGTATGTTTCTATTTGTGCTATGAGAAGTCCCATCCCATCGTGATTACATAATTTTGTATTCTAATTGCCTATTTTTGGTAGAAAAGAAACTAAAAAGCGAACCTACTGGGGATACTCTTAAAAAAACGCTCCTATTATATTACCGCTTGATGCTGAGGAAAAATTAAATGCTATTTATTTCGTTGCAATTTATTTCGTTCAGCAATATTTTTGTTTTAAACTGAAAGATGGCAACCCTAATGGCATTGATCTCTGATTTGTGGCGATTTATCATACAAACTTTGGCAACCCTATGAGAGCTTTAAAGAGGGACCGATTTATGTAATTCATTGCAACCAGACTGAGAGACAAATATCCTATCTTCCCTGTACTGACAATTTTTGTTGGACACAGTATAAACACATAGCTATTTGAGAAGTGCAACGCTCAGCAAATTTCCCTCTTCTCTGGGGTGGGTAAATGTGTTCTTGTGCACACGCCAAGGACGGTGATGTGTTGACAATCAGTCATGAACATGATGGCTCTATCGTCGATTGAGCGGGATGTCTTCGCAAGCAGGGGTATGTTTCTTGTTTGAAATGCGCACATATTTTATATAGCTGTAGTTCTGGTTGGAAAAGTTGTTTTGTTGTCGCTAAGAGAATAAAATCCCTAATGTGAAGAGACCTGCGCAAGAAATTTTCACTTAAGTTGGGACGGGTTATACAATGCCATATTGCATATTTTGAAATAGTATTCAATAAAAAATGTAATTCTACTCGTATGGATTGATCAGCTCACATCACATCTACATTTTATGGCATACCTACTATCATTAAGGGTATTCATGCAACGTCGTAAGTTTACCATTTGCGTAAAATGATAATGGCCAAGCCACAATGGCGCTTTGCGGCGTGCGTGCGTTGACAGATAGAGTAGAACCAATGCTTTCATATGGTGGAAGCCAAAATGCGGCTTCAGGCTTCGGGTCGCGTTGAGATCGTAAATATCGTAAAGTTCAACGCGGCGACCAAGTAGAGCAACTTTCTACTTTCAGTGGCGTTGGACGGCTTTGACATTTAATTTCGGTTTGGTTTGTTCGATTTGATAATATTTAAAATGTTAGAGCATATGCCATTCATTGTTGGAGTTGCATGGATTCACTTAGATATATACGCACCTACTCGTTTTTAGTAGCATATGAGATTTTTTCAATACAAATTAATTATTTTACTGTGTGGAAATGACGAATATTATTTCGGTTGTAATGCTACTAGTGATTTCTTTAGATTGTTGATAAAAAAAATATGTGCACAAATGTTATGTACACTCTTTTGATATTTCAATTTTGTCTGAAACTACTCTATTCTTCATACAATTTATTAACGAGATAAACATTTTTGTTTAGAATATTTATAGTTTCTTTTTCTAGTTGAGGATAAATCTAATTTCCTGCGATGTGCAAATGATAGGTATTATTTTATTACTTAGTTTAGCCGCCCAGGTTTTCTTGTGCCAATGAATTGCATTGCTTAGATATATTTTTTATTGTCCATCGGGACAATGCACATGAATATGCGCACCTTTGTCCGACTTTGACTCAACTTCACGGGAATTCTCTGGCCAATAGATATCGAAGATTCCCTGTAAATTTGAACTCAATCGGCTGTTAGGGTTTGAAGTCCGTACATAGGAATATAAAAAATGTCTGGATCTTCGCGGAAATATAGCAAAAAAATTACCCTAATTAGGTCATAAAATCCTTTCAATATACCCTATCCGATGGGTGACCGGATGTGGTAAAAACCCAAGCGAGCGACGAGAAGCAGTACCTGTGATCGCAATCGTCCGAATTTCCAGCATACCACCAGATGTATACATATAATTGAAATAAAATATAAATATAAATTGAAAAATCAAGTAAATCGTCGGTATCCATATTTGAGAATTTATTAAAAGGGGTTTTTTTTTAAATAGCCAAACCAAGTTTTTAACAAAATTGCACTTCTCTATTTAAGTGACTGAACTTCTTTCCACAGCTCAGATAAATGCTGTCCATTTGGTAATATTGCTCACTTAAATCGTTTTACAAGAAGTATTCCATAAAGTAATCAATTCACAATTTTAAGGGAAAAGATGTTCGATGTAATTTACCCATATTTTCTCAACTAAACTAAAAATCTACCTGTCTCGCCTGAAACGCCTTTCATATGAAGGCATGCACCTGTGTTTTCCTCTTAATTCGTGCATTAAAATAACAATTATAAGCAAAAAGGAGTAGTTGCATTCTGCTCTGAATTCGTACATAACGTACGTACGCAACATAAACCAAACAGAACTTTCAATCTCTCCTAATCTAATCTCTCAACGCGCCAACGCTCTGAAGCGCCATTTAGTTTTGGAAAAGTGCGGCTTGCGGGCGTTGACATAAAGTACGGTAAAGTTTCTAAAACGCCTGTCAACGCACGCAAGCGGCAAAGCGCCATCGTGAATTGGCCTTCTGTATCACGCGTGTAACTCCAGTTTCTGCCTTAATTATAGCCTTGAGAGCCTTGAACTTGAAGCAGATCTCAGTATCGCCCGCCTTTCCTGACATGTTATTGCTTTGCTGACTCTTCCTTTGCGGTTTTTTCCATAGTTCTCAGGGTCCTTAATAAAGCTGTTAACAACAGTGGCGCCTCTTCCAATCTTGCTGGCTATGAAACGGATGGATTGTCCTTGTGCCCGGTAAGCTCGAATTTGGCCTATTTCCTCCTTGGTTAATGTCTTTCCTTTACCCATAGTTGTGGATTGTATGAAATTATTACTTAAACTAAGCTCTCTAATACTCAAAGTATCCTTTTATTTGATTTAAAACATGGTAACAGGTAGATTTAACTACTGTTCCTAATCAAGTGGCACGAAAAAAACAGGTCAATTTTATGACTCTTTTGGGAAAAGTGTCATAAAAGTTACATTTATGAACTTAATCCCAATTTTCTTTTTACAATATAAACATAATATATCCCTCATTCCTTCTGCAATTGGTTTTTCCCAGATTAGCAAAGGCTTTGAAAAATATCGTAAAATTAAAACAAAAAACTGCCTGTTCCTAATCAAGTGGCACGGAGTGTACCTAAGTGAATCCATGCAACTCCAACAATGAACGGCATATGCTCTAACACTTTAAATATTATCAAATCGAACAAACTAAACCGAAAGAAAACGTTAAAGCCGTCCAACGCCACTGAAAGTAGAAAGTTTCTCTACTTGGGCGCCGCGTTGAACTTTACGATATTTACGATCACAACGCGACCCGAAGCCTGAAGCCGCATTCTGGCTTGCACCATATGAAAGCATTGGTTCTACTCTATCTGTCAACGCACGCACGCCGCAAAGCGCCATTGTGAATTGGGTATAAGTCTCCGACACACGTTTCATGAATACCCCAAACAGCTGCTTGCGTAAATGAGGGTAAACCAATCAGCTGTTTCACATGAGAGGGAACGAACGAATTGATAAAATGCGAACAAACCAATTTTGATGCAGTTAAAGAGAAAATTGCACATTTTACTATTCCAAGTGTAGGATAATGAATTCATCCATTATTATCATTTATTATATTTGACAGTTCATCGACTGTGCAAATTGTTTTCGTTTGTCGGTGGAAACACACCGACATATGGATATATGGATAATCGTATCGACGAAGACTCGAAATCCACAGATGACGAGGAAGAAGAATATTATAAGATGATAGCAGTTGCTCCAAAATTAAGTCCATGTCCATATTTACGTTTTTGTTCAGAATAATTGCTTTTCACGAGCGTTTTAGTAATTTCGTTTTGAAAACAAATTCAAATTCAAATATATTGGATTTGTAAGAGTATCTGTAATCTTGAAAATCTTGAAAACTATCGAGTTCTGCAAAAAGTGATCCCGATAAAAAAAAAAAGATAGGTACATCATACACTATAAACGTTAAAAATTTGAATGTAAAGTTTTGTTGTCTCATTAGATAGGTTTGCATTTTGAATTAGATAAAAGTAATTAATTCTAAAAATAATATTAAAATTGACATTCCGGTGGAGTTTTGTAATTCAATTTTATATTCTTCATCATCTACTTCGTCATCAAGTAGTGATGATGATGATACAATTGCGCTTGAGTTTCACAAATACAGCGAGTCATGTGATAAAACGTTAACTGATGGAACTCAACGCACAAATTTGTTCTGACATTTTCCCGCAAAGATTTCTTTTGTGGTGTGGAGACCATAAAACAATTTCGCTTCGTTCGCAATTCGTGTGAAGACAGAGGTTATTTTGCCAACATTATTATCACTGCAAGTAGGTATGCATCTTTGTCAAAATCATTACGAACGTTTTCATGTCAATTATACAAACCCAGATTTTTATAAAATGTTTATAAGTTAAGATTATAATTTAATTGAAATCGCTGCAACTGAATTTGAGTGGAGTACAATTTTTAAAATTACTGTTATTTGCAGATTTGAATAAAATTAAGTCCGTACAAAAACAAATTAAGAAATGATCACTTACCAAATATATACGTGTTGAATAATTTTAAATCTTTGATGGGTACCATACTGCGCTTCCCACTCCAACTGATTTTCAAAAGTATCGATTCATCGAAAAGTTCCTGCACGATATCTGGGATGTTGTCTTCCCGAACTCGAAAAACCTTCCTTATGTAAGAGGCCTATTTGAAATATTAGCAAATTTGTTTTACCAAAAACGTGTTGAAAGCAGACAAAGTTTTGAAATGACGTACAATATCGGCTTCAGTAATCTCTAGAGCTTTGATAGATGTATCGATCCCCTCTAAAGCCGTCAATGATTTAATGGGAAATATGTGCGAAAGTTTGCGCATTAAACTTGGTTTATCATGGGAAACTCTGTCCTTAGTCGCGATTGAAGTATCTGCTGTCTCACCACTTTCACTAGATTCTACAGTGCCACTGTTAACTTGTTTGATAAGATGTTTCTTTTTGTGGTAGTTTTTGGCAAAACGAAATCCTTTCTTCATTTCCGAGATATATTGGGTGTATTTAAAGGCAGGTGTTCTTACAGCCTCTGTAACAAAGTTAGTTTGAAGTTTTCTTAAAAATTGTATTAAAAATATCTCTATCGTCTTACCAAACACAAACGTGCTAAAAAGATCAAGATTTTTAACGGGTGTCAAACCAAGTGTCCCATCCCAATTCACTTGTACTATTACAGATTCATCAAATAATGTATGAATGCTTTCTTTGATACTGGAATCGCCAATATAGTATTTAATGTATGCAATCTATTGAAAATAATTATTTAATTTATGTATATAGGTAATAAGGTAAATAAAAAAACCCACAATATCGGCTTTAGGAACGTCTTTGATTTTACTGTCAATTGATTCTAGTTCCATCAATGATTTGATTGGGAATATTTTTAGATCTTCATAATTTGAATAATGTTCTTTAGAATGATCTTCATTAGTACGTAATCCGAATTTGTTGGCTAGTTTTTCTAGTAAAAAACTATTTTTTATAATGACAGTATTTTGCTTTTCAATTTCCTTGCTGAGTTTTTCGATTTTGCGTCCTAAAATAAATAAAAAAAAAAATTAACTTTGTAACTATAGGTTCGTTCGGGTACTTTTTTGCAAACGTAAAATTATTAAAACTTTGCTAAGAAACTGTGCGAATGCGACCACGTACTGAGTAAATTGAAAAAAATGAGAGAGAAATCCATTTCCCCTCTTTTAATTTTTTCGTAATTTTCTACTCGCGGAATTTCGACTTACTGAAAAATGAAAAAATGAAAACTGTCATCTAAGTGGCAGTTTGAAAAAGTTTGAAAGTTTGAAAGTTTGAAAAATAAAACTCTTTTTATTTTCGTCTTCAACGATGTCGGAGGAAGAAATTGTAATTGAATGTTCTCCTAGAACATATCAGCGCATTCAAAATGGTAGGTTTAATAGGTATTTTAGCTTATAAAAAATTCAAATCCAACTTATTTTATAGATTCTGCCGTTAACGTTTATTTTTTGAATGTCGAAATGACATTTCTTAAACTTTTTGTAAGAAAACCGGTCAGGTACTTCTCTGGAAATTGAGAGATTTCTCTCTCGATTTTTGAGATTTGACATTTTTCATTTTTCTACGCGGAAAGTACACGAACGAACCTTATTTCTTTGTGATAAGCAAGATTTGGCTAAGGTTTTGTGAGAGGTTGTAGCTCTCATGATGCGTAATCCACAATCATAATAGGTCTGTTCCTTTACTTTTAAATCTTACGATTTTTTACTAATTATTATGCAATTTATTGAAAAACAATATGCATGTCATTTTACATAGATTATTACAATAGCGTTCCCTAACATTTTCGTCGTTTTTCTCTTTTCTTCATTCTCAGTGGTTTAGGTATACCCAACGTTGCCATATTCACAGTTTTATTTAAAATGAATTGTTTTGTGTTATTTTTGTTTAATAAAACTAAAAAAAAAACCGTAATTTCAAAAAAATCGTTTGGTTTTTGAAGGTTACAGTTTTTTGGTTGAAAATACAGTTTTTTTTTTTGGAAATTTACAGTTTTTTGAAAAAAAAAATCTGGCAACATTGGGTATACCATTAAAATTGTCTCAGGCGATTTTACCGCAAACTTAGAAAGAGAGTGCATCTTTGGTAGTAGTCGGAAAGTGCAGCCTACAAGACACCACCTCTCCGATATTGGATTTAGGCTGATCGACTTTGCGACCAGGCGAAATGGTGTGGTAGATAGTACTGGGTTCCCGCATCTCGATACTCACAAAGGCACATGGAGTTTAACCATTTTTTTTTTATAATTAACACGCGCTAAAGAGGTTATGACTACTCTTATAGTGCAATGTGATTTACACAGCGCGGGCATTAAGGAAATTGGGATAGAGAAGATAGGAGATTCCGATGCACATTGGTTTTAAATGTCTGTAAATTGTACTGAGGAGGAAAGACTGAGATGGGCAAGGCATTCCACATTCGTGTTGTACGGCTTATGAAAGAATCTCTATATGTCATTGTACGCCCGAAGATAGGCTGAATGGTAAACTGATGGGCATTCCTAGCAAGGCGAGTATTGCGTATTGAATTGCTGAAGGGGCGGAATGCAGCTGGCAATTTCATTGCACTGATTGTTAAAAAAACTATAAAACAGTGTGAGACACGTAACGTTTCTTCGATGTTCAAGCGAATGAATAGAATTCGCGATATATCTCCGATTAGTTTCAACGCACGATTTTGGATCCTATCCAGTAGGTGCAATATGGTTTTCGGCGCACCAGACCAGATATGGGAATTGTACTCAAGTTTGGGGCGAATGAAAGCCTTATATATTGTAGCCAGATCAGAGGGGGTAAAATATTTCATGCACCGTTTGAGAAAACCTAGACATTTCGCAGCATTCTTGGCGACTTCGTGTTCATGGTCATTCCAACGAAGGTTTTCATGAACGCACATACCGAGAATGGAAAGTCTTTCGGTTTCGGTACGGTCAGAAAGGTAGTTTCTAATCCATTGAATAAGAGACGCATCGATCCCATAAGCACGCATTTTCGACAAAAGAGCTTGGTGCCAAACTCTGTCAAATGCATTTGAAATATCAAGCGCAACAATCATCGATTCACCGAAGTGATGGAGAGATTGGTTCCACTTCTCTGTGAGATAAGTCATCAAATCACCAGTGGACCTGTTGCCACGAAAACCGTACTGCCGGTCATTGAGGAGTTTCCGAGATTCAAGATATTTCATAAGCTGACGATTTATCAGCGTTTCCATGACCTTAGAAAGAATGGACGTAAGTGCTATGGGTCGGTAATTGGTGGGAGAAGAAGATTCGCCTTTTTTAGGGACGGGCTGGACAAATGCTGTTTTCCACCTTCTCGGGAAGAGTCCAGAAAAATAGGAGAGATGAAAAAGCTTACGCAGTGGTTTTGCCAGCGTGGAAGAAAACCTCTTCAGAACGATGGGGGAGATACAGTCTGGACCAGCGGATTTATTTATGTTGAGATCATATAGTACCCTAGCAACTGTGCGAGTGCGAAAATGGATTTGTCCCATGGTAAATTCGACGCTCTCGAGCACAGGTGGGGACAAAGCGCAATCTGGGAGCATCGAGCTGGCTGCAAAATGTGCAGCAAACAGATTAGCTTTGTCTATAGAGCTGACAGCTGGAATGTCATTGTAAATGAGAGTGGGGATCGATGGTGAGGCCGAATTCTTAACATTTTTTACGAATGTCCAAAAGTTTTTACTACCCTTGGGACATTGTAGTATTTTTTGCCTCAGCTTTTGGTCATATGAGAATTTGACACGCTTAATAAGGACATTGCAGTCATTCCTGGCTCGTTTAAACTTATTTCGGTTTTCCTCAGAAGGGTTGGCTTTATATTTCCGAAGACTTAACTCCTTTAATCTAATAGCCTCTTTACAGCCGAGACGTACCACGCGTTTTCTTTTGGTTTGATACTCTTTATCCTGTGAGAGATAAAGGATTTCATACCTAAGGTGATTACATTTGTCACCATATCAGCGGCGGCATCCACGTCGTTATCGAGGAAGCAGTTGGCCCCAGGTGGCTTTCTCGTATTGCCATACGGTTCTCTTTGCAGTTTTTTCTTTAACTGTGTGGTCGGAGTACGAGAAATTAGCTGATATGGTGCAGTGGTCAGACGAGCCTAGAGGTGATAATACTTCAATAGAGTATTTATTAGGGTGGGAGGTAAGAAACAAGTCAAGTGTATTGGCGTTTTGACCGTCAATGTCTGGAACGCGTGTTGGCTCATTTCCAAGCTGGGTTAGTTGGTTTACCTCAGCAAAGATCTGCGCATAAATTCCTTCGGGTGTTGTCTGTCCAGAATGTTGAAGCAGCGCCTCCTACATGTAAAACAGGCCGTAATGCCCAAAACAACAGCTGGCCAGGTTGGCTTCCTCACAATAAATTAAAACCGCGAAAACAACACAATTATGTCGGTGTAGATTTAGTTCGGCCTTAATAAAAATTGATTTTTCGCGTGTTTTAGTGATAATTAAAAGGTGAATACAATTTGCAAATATATTTTAAACGAAAAAATGAAGAAACACTTGAGTTTCTTTTTCTTATTTAAGTTTGTGCATTTCTGTGGTGTGTTGCTTACTTACGCCATTAATATTTGTTGATAACTTCGCGATTTCAATTCCAATAATATTATTATTATAGTGTCGTGATGATGTGAAGACATTTACTTTTTTTTATTATTCTTGTCTTCAGATGCCGTCGATGTGCTGTGCTCCAGGTTGCCAGTCCAACGCGAAAGGAACACCATATGTCAGGTGCTTTTCCTTTCCAAAAACTGACCCATTGAAGTCAAAATGGTTACGGATCATCCCACGAGATGATCTCGTTATATCAAAAAATACGAATCTCTGCTGCCTGCATTTCGTGGATGATGACATAGTCAAGACATATCCATATGGTGGCGACAGGAAAGTTTGGACTTTGCAGCTTGGGGCATTGCCTTCGAAGTTCCCGAACTTGCCGAACTATCTTTCGAAGGAGCCAAGTAAGCCAAGAACTGATCCCAACAAAAGAAAAGATGCAGCTATAGATCGATTTAATAATGAACAAGAGGCATGGCTTTCGATGGGGAAAATAATCAGTCTCTCAGACATTAAAAATGGCAAAGATAAGTATAATATTTTATCTTTTCAGTACAAATTATTGGATAGTGGAATCATTTTTTATAAAATTTGTTTTGAAAAAAATCCGAAGGTCTGCTGTTCATTTATCATAACCAATAGTTTAGATGTTGTGGAAGTATTTATAGAAAACCACCAAATAAATGTTCGGAATTTCCAATTTCTGTTAGGAAATAAGTTTAAATGTGATAGTTTCCCAAAATTAGAAAATTTGCTCGTTTCTGTTTCCAATTTTGAACCGATGAAAGTAACTTTGAATTCAAGAATTGCTGTGATAAGTGAAGAAATTTCATTTATACAGAAAGATGAAAAAGCGAACGATAAAATAAAGTCAATTCTCAACTTTTTGCGGGAACAGTTACATTTGATTACGTTGAAATCTCCCCGATACACTGCTGAGCAAAAAGTGTTATCTGCTTTATTTTTCTTTAATTTTCCAGCTGCGTACAGATACATTCGCGAATTAGATATCATTTTTTTGCCACAAGTCGCGGTGGTCTAAAGTATCCATCTCCTCTTGGAATAGAGATCGGCATATGTTCTTACCAAATTTTTGAATCTTTAATGTCTGAAAAATTTGAATCTATGTTTTTAAAGTCTGATAACCACAAATTATTTTTATTTACTTTGATTTTTGAACGGCTTGAATTTGATGAAGAACTAAGGGCTACATGTGGAAATTCGTATTACCTTATGATTAAAAAAGCAATATCTACTTGGTGCAATATTCTCTTAAACAACTATAGTAAAAATAGTAGAGATTTGCTTAAAGGAAGTGATGGCATAAAAAAACGCAAGCTATTGACTGTCCAAAATAAGTAAATATGCATCTTTCTTTGTGATGAACACATTTTTGTTTTGTGCTATCTTATTTATTTTTTGATTGTGATATCTTATACCTAATGATAATTTAATTTAAATCCAAATATTTTGTTGTTCCTTTTTACCCTTATTATACAAGAAGTACATTTTATTTTAATTTTTGTTTTCACTCTACATAATATGTTGCATATTATTTAATTTCCTATGTATAAATAACTTTTGTTTCTCAGACATTATTATACTTATATGTATGTGATTCGAATACCTTTTAGTTCCTTCCTACTTTCCCTTGAAGTCTTTTTGTTTTATTACTTGTACATAAAAAAAAAATAAAATGCTAACTTCCACTTAATACTTTCATTTGTGTTCCTGCATGTATATTGAAAAAATTTTAAATAAATACATGGGCAAGAAATAAAAAAAATTATTTTATTCAACGCACTTCGTTATTACAATTTTGTGTGAATCAGTTGAAGTGGCAAAAGTAAGTACAAACTACACCGAAAGTATGAAGTTTTCACTCAATATTGAAAAAAAATACATATATATAATTAGTTAACATTTAAATATCCAGAATATGCATCTACGAATTCCCTATCTAACTTTTTAGTGCACAAAAATATCAACATGAAAAATGTTTTCGTATCTCGTCAACACGACTTTGTAATAACGATTCGAGAAAGCCAAGGCATCCATATGTTATTTGACATTTCGATGGAGCATTACGGCCTGTTTTACATGTAGGAGGCGCTGATTCAACACATAAAGTGAGCTGTCAAATTTGTCTTAATGTGTTTGTAGGTTTATTCACACAAATAGAATATAACAAAATCGCTACACAAATACAACCAGATACGTACAAATAAATGTATATAGATACATATGGAATGAATTATTGGCATACCTAAAGGAACAAAATGGAAACATTAAATGAATATTAATTGCATTTCTTCGTATCCGTAGCCCAAATAGTAAAACGAAAGTCAGTTTTACCACGAATGTGAATAAGTTGTAGTGGAAAAAACTCACGCGCTCAAGAAATATTGAATATTTAGATATTCAATTTTATTTTCATATAATTCTACTTCTTTCAGGGACATCCAAAATGATCTCAATAGCTTCAAAAATTAATTGAAAGCATTATAAGGTATATTTCAAGGTTAGACATATATGTACTTATAAAGAATAAAGAGTTTGCGAATCTCAATTGTGAAATTATTTTATTAATAATGGATGCCCAGTACTTACGATCGAAAATGGCGACTAGTTTGAGTATTAATGCATGTGCATTTCACTTGGTAGGGGCAAAGGGTGTATGTGTTCCCCAAATTGATGAAGTTGTTTTTTACGTTTATTACTTGCGCACTTAGTCAATATTTATTTCAATCATTCAATTAATATTTAATAGGTCTGAAAATTGGGAATAGGGCAATGGGTAAAAAAGTTTCATTGAAATAAGAGTAGATAGGCATGAAATTAAGTTTAAAAATTTATAACGCTTTAAGTAGATATTGTCATTTTTAAGAATAAAAAAACTGATATACATATTTTAACATTATAAAGAGAACTCCCTAGCCATGTATAGGTAGAATTACTACTAGTGCCATGTGGTAGATTTCTCGAGATATTGGGGCGTGAATCTCCTACGATGGTGCAAACTACAATATACAAATATATACAAACTATTATTACTATTTTTACACTTAAATTACATTTTTTCACACCTCATTTATTTTTCTTGTAATTGTAAAATAAATTTAAAATAATTGTTCCCAAGATTTTACAAATAGGTTGTTAAAACTATGATTTATATTTTATGGGGAACAATATGGGAAGATAGTATATATGTATATCATAGTAATCATAGTATAGTATCAATAAAAGAATTACCGGTACCAAAATATAAGATAATTTCGAAACGATGTAGGTACTATGATATTTAAATTTTTTTTTCTGTGCCCCCTTTGTACTCTACGCCTATGAGCAACACCATGTCAATTAAAGATACACTATCCGTTCGTCTTCGTGTACACACAAATTACATAAAACGTGCATAAAAATCCACTTCAGTTCGTACCAGAGCTGTAAAATTTCAAGTACCAGTACAATACCAGTACCAGTACCGGGACTTGTACTTGTACTTCAGTACTCGAATACTGGTACTTGAAAAAGGCAAGTACCAGTATTTTTCAAGTACCTCGTCGCAAGTACCAAGTATCGCGTACTTAAGTACCAAAGTACTTGAGCAGTACTTTCAAGTACCTGTACCAGTACCTCAAGTACTAACCAGTACTTTCAAGTATTTTCTAGTCTATTGAGAAATGTTTGTTTATTAACGTCAATTTATAAAGGAAAACTATATTATTTCATCAGAAAAAAGGGTTTCTTTCATCAGGAGACCGGAAACTGTAAGTAGATTACCCAATTTCTGATCCAAAACACTTTTTCTTGTGATCTATACATATAATAAAATTGTAGATTTTTTTCTTTGTTCCACTATCACGTAAGAACTACTAACCCGATTAGTATGGTCTTTTTGGAAAAGGTAGGCCTTAACAATGGGCAACATATAGGCTTTATTTGGTCAAAATTGGACAAAGGGGCGTGGAACCGCCCATACAAAAAAAACATTCAAAATCTTATATCTCGAAAACCGCCGAATCGATTCAGTTGAAACTTACAGACAATCTTAGGTATTAGCTCAGGAGTGTCGCTGTGAAGATTGGTCAAAATTGGACAAAGGGGCGTGGCACCACCCATACAAAAAAACATCTTCAATGGGGTGAAGCTCGATGACGTTATAACTCCATAACCGCTGGGCCGATTTTCATGATTCTTTTTTTGTTTTGTTCGTATTGCTGTATTTCAGGTTTAAGCAGAAAGAAAATTCCAGAAAATCGATTTATTCTCATTTTTCGCACTTTACGAAAGAACATTATTATCTAAGATCTATAAGCAATACAATTTCTGTGCACGGGCATAGCCGGGCGGGATTAATATATTTTTTAGCCTTTTATAAATAAGTTCATTTATTTACATAAGTGAGTTCTATTGTTCCTAAAAACTGTTTACTATGTACCCTACAAACAAGTTTTTTACACTTAGTCTCTAATAGAGACTCTCAATATTAACATTTACTAGACTTTATATACAATTATAATTAAACACCTTATCATTTTTTTGGGGCAATTAATAATGAATATTTTCAACGCGCCTGTACTTTCTTTAGCCATGCATACGTAACTACGTAAGTAAACGTATGCAGAAAATGTGCATTAACATTTGCCATTACGTTTCTCCTAAATAAGCTATATATATATTTGTCTTCACTTACATACATACACATTATATTATGCATAGTATGTATGATTTTATTTGGATGAGAACTTACGCGTAACAGGTCACCAGTAAAACAGATTAAATATTGTTCAGTTTTCTTGTGAATTAATAGTGCTTTGTTAAAATCGTGTAAGTTAAAACGGCTTATTTTGAGAACTTGGTAAGTGTGATTATATTCAAATTTAAAATCTAAAAAATAACATTATAATTAAAATTTCTTATTAGGACATGGATATAGAAGAAAACAGCTATCTCAGCAATCGAGAGGAAGATTCAATAGATGTCGACTTTTCATCCGATGATTACATTGCTGATCCAACGTTTTCACGAAAAAGAACACTTTCCCCAAGTACTTCAAGTGGAAGCATAAAACGGACAAAGTTTGATGAAGTGCGAGAAAAGAAGCTTCTCTTTAATGGCACTTTTTATAGTGAAGTGAAGCAGGTATGCACAATATAATTTATTATAATAAACGGTTTTTCAATTGGGACGGAAGCTTGTGGCGGCCATGTTGGTTTGGTGGCGTCTGTCTAATATGGTGTTTATTACGTCACTAATGTCAAATCACTATGGAATGAGACTGAGCAGCACGTCCAAATCATAAAACTTTTTTATCGAAATAAATGTTAGTTAGTGCAAACGTTGCGCCTATTTTACGGCAGACGCGGTGGCGGCGCTTCAAAGTCGACTGTGCAATGTTCGGTGGCCAAATTCCAGACAACTGTTTCGGTTGACAATTAGCCAACACCCGTACGCCAAAGGAACGCTAGATCGGCAGAGAATATTGCCGCGACCCGTTAATCTGAGGCATTTAATTACTCGCCATGTACAAGAAGTCGGCCTTTCGAAGACTTCAACTTGGCGAATTTTGCCCCGGGAAATCCGGGAAAAATTTTGCGAAAATCGTTGTTACTCCTCGCTTCCCCACTCAGTAATTAGCAAACCATGGTCTGGGTATCAGCTAACGAATTCTTCCCAACAATAAGTCTCTCTTACTCGTATGAAACTGTTTGAATGAAATCTCATAGCGTACGGAGAAAGAGATGAAGAAGCGAAGAAAACCCGAGAGAACGGCAATAAACAAAAACACCTCATAGCAACAACATCGCACTGAGATTGGTCTTCTCTTCCGTTCTAATCACCAGTTCAGTTGGCGGAATTCTACTTATCGCTCAGTTGGCGCAGTTGTTGTTAGTTAATGTTATTCTCTCAAACAATAATAATTCAAATTCAAAGACAGACGCTTCGGAGCGTTTGGAAGAGGACCTATGAAAGAAAAGAATAAAAGATAAACAAATTTCAGTTTATGAATTATTGTTATTCTCTCAAACAATAATTCATTAACTGAAATTTGACAAAATTTCCGAACAGAAATTGTCAGGGTCAATGCCAACTAGCGAGAATCGTTGTTACTCCTCGCTTACCCACTCAGTAATAAACAAATTTCATTACAACCTCACACGCAGATTGTTTTATTTAATTTCATCATCGACCCGTCCTTATTGAAAACCCCTTTATATGCATAAATATTAACAAGAATATTTTGCACAAAAATGAAATGATTCACGGATTTTTTTTTTTAAATTATAATCTGTTTATGTATAGCTGAATTCAACAGACAATTTATCTGCCGTTTGTCAAGAATGCAAAAAAATTATAAAGGGCTCTTTTCATGTGACATCAAATTTCACAAAACATTTAAAGAAAATGCATTCTGAGAGCTTTGATCAGTACATTGCCTTAAAGAAATCAAATGGCGACTGTAGTAATAAAAGTGGTGGTCAGAACAGACAGGCGATGTTTGATAAACGTCTGATAGATTTTATTGTGGATACAATATCACCGCTGTCCATTGTAGAAAAGGAATCCTTCATCCAGCTATTTAAAGGAACTGGACTTACTGTGAGAAGTAGACCCAAGATAATGGATTTGTTAAATAATGCGTATGACGAAATGTCTCATTCGATAACATCAGCCATGAAATCCAGCAAGTACTTTTGCACAACAGCTGACGTTTGGTCTGCATCGCATCGCAGTTTTCTAGGATATACTTGTCACTGGCTTGACAACAATTTTGAAAGACAGTCTGTTGCACTTGCGTGTAAGAGATTTTCCGGAACTCATTCTGCAGAACGGATAGCAGACCTCATGTCGGAAATCAATACAAAGTTCCATCTAAACCATCGCAATATCGTTGCTACAATAACAGATAACGGTTCAAACTTTGTGAAGGCATTCAAAGAATTCGGTATTGACAATTTTGAATTTGATGATGAAGAGTTGCCAGAATTTAGTTGTGTAGATTCATTAAGAGTTTTACCAAAACATGTTCGGTGTGCCAGTCACACACTCAACTTACTCGCAACTACTGACTATTTAAAAATTGTGAAACGTGACACAAGTTTATACAACAGGCACTTACAGGTAATTTATACGTTTTTATGGGGCGGGTTTCCAATACAGGAAATTCGCTAAAATTTTAATTTTTTTCTGCCCTCCTACACCATTCCTATAATTTTTTTTTTTTGTAGGAACTGAAAAAAAGTTAACATTCTTAATTTTTTTTAAACATTTTTAATAGTTTTCTTTTTACAAAAAGCCCATAAATAGGTGCGAAATCGGGTATTAATATTAACGCTCGTATCTTTTTTGAGACCAAAAACAAAAAATTAAAAAAAAAGCAGTGAATCGATTTGGAAAACAGTATTTTTCGGGTGGGCCATCTAGTGGTTTCTTTTTAAATCAAATGTTATTTTGACACTGACAGCTGTTTCCCGCTCGAAATCTTGAAAGAAAGTCAGTATCATACCTCCGCGGAACGAAATGAGTCGCTTTACGCGTGAACAACGTTGTGTTTCATAATTAATGGGAATATTTGCTCTTACTAATAAAGCCATAATACATGGAAACAATTTAATTTTGTTAATTTTATTGCATTTTGGAAGAAAAAGCGGTGAGTCTAAAAAAAACTGTACAATACCGCCAAAAACAGTATAGATACGAGCGTTATGCAAACTAGGGGATCATTTTACATACCTATAAAAAAAACAAATTTCCTCTCCACAACTTTTACACAGTACATAATCTTCATTTTAACCAAAATAATTTTAAGTGGAAAGTCGATTTCCTATATTGGAAACCTCTCCCGTGTTTATTATTTATCACTATAATAAAGATTGAAATTTTAAAGGCTTTTAAAAATTGCAATAATCTCTGGAGAAAAACCAGCTGGCCAAAATCATCTGAAGTTATAGCAAATACTCTAGGTCAATCACTAACTACCCCTGTAGTAACCCGTTGGAATTCAACATATGATGCGGTATCGAATATTTTATTACACTGTAATAAACTAGGCGATTTGTGCAGTCAACTATCAATTCATGAGTTCTCCGAAAATGACGTTCAATATTTGAAAGAATATTGCATAGTTATGAAGCCATTAGCAGAATTGTTGGACCATTTGCAAAAAGAAAAAAATATTGTGTTTGGAGATTTAATGCCCGCTTTAGCAACATTAAAAACTAAGCTGAAGAAAGTGCGATTGTCCGAAAGCCTAATGCTATTGGGGCCTACAATTTTGCAATTGGAGGAAAATCTAGTAAACCGATTTAGAGCATATTACTATTTAAAGCCTGAAGCAAATGATGCCATTGTTGCAGCTGTTCTATGTCCCAAGATAAAAACTAAATGGTTCAAGGTATTCAACAATAGACCACAAGGTCGCAGTGCACTAAACCCTCTTCATTATTATTATTAAGGTATTCAACGATATACCTCATCATCGCACCATCGATGACATTCACGCTTTAGTACGGAGTAAAGCTGAGCAAGAGGCCGAGGTAAATGGAAGTTTAGAAGGCGATGAGGGGACGTATGCTGAAAGTGCCGTTCCCCCCACGAAAGAAGATTTCTATGATTTTGATGAAGGTTAGTGTTTGTGAATTTAAATAGAATAAGGGTCAATCCTTGTCGGATGATAAAACTATAGAAAGGGGTAGGTAAGAAACGTTTTGAAAATATTTTAGAAACGTTTCAGAAACATGTTTGCAAATTAAAATGTTCCCAACACGTTTCCAAAAGATTTTCCAAAATGTTGATTTTGATTCCCGTTTGTTTGCGAAACGTTTCTCAAATGTTCCACTTGAAGTGAGAAAATAAAATGTTTCTCTTTCTGTAGTTGGGAACGAATAGCCGAATCAAAATAGAGAAACAAGTATGGGACCAGTAAAAATTTGGGCAATTAATAAAATTATTAGAAAACAAGCCCAACTTGTAGAATCCAAACTGATATAATAATAAAATTTACAAAATTACGCTATTGTTGATATTATGTTGACATGTAAATTTTCTTTGCCCACTTTCTTCTCTTTTCTCTCTTTTGTAAAGTACTTTTCATGACGATAAATCAAGCTAAAAAAATGAGATTCTTGTTCGAAGACGTTTTCTTAAACTAAAACACTAAGAACAAATGAAAAACAATCAATTGACTCACAAAATTGAGAAAACGCTTTTTAAACATTTCCGAAACGTTTCGAAAACATTTAGGAAATGTTTTGAAAATAATGAACAATGTTTTCCGAATGCTTGTTTGGTTTGGACAAGCCTTTAAGATTAAAACAGTTTAATGCTGGATTTACATTACCATGCCACGCAATTTTGCATGACTTCAGAGCATGACTCCTTAACTCTTTAAACGTGAACACAATTTCAAAATTTGATCACCCGAAATAGAATCACCCTGCATTTATGTATTAACTCTATGAATTTTTTTTTCAGATTCTACTTCATTGCCAATTACCACATCAAGTAGTAGTTTGTCATTGTCCAGAAAAATTGAGTACGAATATTCGACTTATATAAATGACCCGAGCGTTGGAAATGGAATGGCTATGCTGGACAAATATTCATTTCTAAAAAAATTATCTCTCAAATTGAATACGCCGCTGACTTCTTCAGCGCCTGTTGAAAGACTATTTTCATTCGCTAGTATGGTTAATTCTCCAAGACGTCATGCTCTTACCGATGAACATTTTCAAAAATTAGTTTTGTTAAAAGCTAATTCGACTTTTTTAAAAAACATTAATAAAAAATAATTATTAAAAAACAAGTATTTTAATCGGTCTTGTGGATGCTTAGATACCATCAACTGCATATGCAAGTCAAGTGAAATGTTCGCTGAGTGAGTTAGTACGTAGGTACATAATTATACATAGGTTTAAAATTGGTTTTGTACGGGAGGTATCAGAACTATTCGACTGATTTCAATCCCACCCTGATGACGGTAAAAAGAACTCATCTTACAAGGAGTTGGTAGAGAGAAAAAAAATAAAAAATAATATGCAAAAGAGAAATGAAACAAAAAAAGGAAAATTGTCACCAGGGCGTATACGTACTATTTATGCATATGAAAAATGTGAATAACGAAAATTAAAATGGTAGATGAACGGATGCAGGCGGTCAGCACGTTATCAAATCCAGCTGCTTCAGTGGATGGGGTGGTTCTTTGCCTGAGCTAGTTAGTATGTACCGTACAGGTACTCGCATGTGTCTAATATTGGTTTTGCATGGGAAGTACCAGAACTACTTGACCGACATCGCCCATTTTCAATACCAACCTGGCCACGGTAAAAAGAAGTCCTCTCACAAAATTTCATTCGCCTAGGTCAATCCGTTTGGACGCTATCCTGATTTCAACAGACAGAGAGACACATGGGTCTAATAGTGGTTTTGTATGGGAGGTACCAGAAATACTTGACCGACATAGCCCATTTTCAATACTAACCTGACGACAGTAAAAAGAAGTTCTCTCACAAAATTTCATTCGCCTAGGTGGATTCGTTTGGACGCTATCGTGTTTTCAACAGACAGACGGACAGATAGACAGACGGACAGACAGACGAACAGACAGACGGACATGGCTAAATCGATTCAGAATTTGATCCTGATTCAGAATATATATACTTTATGGGGTCTACTGTGACACCTTCTTGGAAAACTGATCAAGTACTTGAAAGTACTGGTTAGTACTTGAGGTACTGGTACTGGTACTTGAAAGTACTGCTCAAGTACTTTGGTACTTAAGTACGCGATACTTGGTACTTGCGACGAGGTACTTGAAAAATACTGGTACTTGCCTTTTTCAAGTACCAGTACCAGGGTACTGAAGTACAAATACCAGTACCTAGTACTTGTACTTGAGAGGACTGAAGTCCTGGAATACTTAAGTACTTTACAACTCTAGTTCGTACTTAGTGTTGATACAATACCTGGTACAATACAGTAATTGTGGAAATAACATTCAACTATTTTGTGTGATATTAATGCGTCAAATTGTGTAGTAGTTATTTAGGCAATGTGTTTGGAGATTGTGTGCAAATAAAAACCAAAAGCGACTAATGCACTTTATGGTCACATTCAACGGTCACAATTCAGACTGGGCTTAGTCTATTAGTATAGTTGTGTAGTATTAACATTAAATGGTAACTCTGCGGTTTTTGGGACTTTAGTTTTGTCACTATTCAGTATTTTTATAGACACAAAATTTACTGAAATGTTACGTTAAAGAACATTTGTCTCTTTAAGGCACGTAACAGTTACAAATATGTCAAATTGTTTCCATATTGATTGCAAGGCATTTATCTACTCAAAACCAAGTCAAATATACCAAACGGTGACTATAATTTAAAACAAATTTGAATCAAAGTCACAAATTTCTACTTGGGTAGACGCGCAAGTTTACTTTGGTCTTAAAGTGTACCTCCATCATGGGATTTGAGACACCGGTCTCATGAGTAATGTATTCTCGCAACAATCAATGGTGGGAAATCGATTTCACGTGGAAGGATCTCTTTCTGGTTCTGCTTGGTAGTTTTACAGTACATATTCCGCTTCTTCGTCTTTGGGAATAAGCCGATAATCAGCCTTGTATGTGGTACTAAAGAGAAGTACTCGTTTGAGTTGGGTAACTCCGCGGAATGTGCGCTCTATGATGACGCGAACTTCCTAAAATGCTTAGGTATCTCATTAGAAAATGCAGAGAGATGTTATTTTGAATCGCTTACCTTCGTTTGGAACAGCTTCGACTTTAAGAATGCTTATGAACGATGGGTTTGAACAGCGCTCAAACATGCTGCGCACAACGACACGACCGACACCAACGTTTTTCAAATTGCCGAGAATTTCCCACAGGATTTTGGAAATCATGACATAATAAGAGAAAACTGCACATTTTTCTATTCTAAGCGTTGGGTAATTAATTAATCCATCAAATTGTATTAAGAAAACAAGTTTTAATAGAGTCTAAATAACGAAATTTCCAATTCCAAATAGAATAGTAAAATGTGTAATTTTCTCTTTATAAATGCATCAAAAGTACCTATTAGAATTTGAATTTTGAATTTTCCATTGATAATATTTTTTTAATTAAAATTTGACTGTCAATGCCCGCGTTCCACTGACCGCTAGATGACTAGCGGCATGCCAAACTCCATATAAAAAAAACTGACATTTCAGCATTTGCGCTAGAACTCTAGCACATATTGTGAAATGTCAGTTTTTTTTGTATGGAGTTTGGCATGCCGCTAGTCATCTAGCGGGTTAATGGAACGCGGGCATTGTCAGTTTTCCTATCAGATTGATGCGTTGCTAACTCATTTTTCATTCTTCGATGTTCGTTTTTTTCGGCAATCCTTGATAGAGACGCTGATATGGACGAAAGAAACGCAGCTAATATTAATTAATATTAAAAAAAATTGGCCTCGAAATGTGAGCCCACAAACTCTAAATACAAAGTTCAAAAAAGTCTACCCTGCCGTTTAAGCTCTCTCAGAAAACGACCGACGGTCAAACTAGGTTCGAGAAAGTTTAAAAGTTTATCTATTGAAAAAACTATCATCACAACGCCTTACCAAAATAAGATTTGAGTGAAGTTCGGATCTGACACCTTAAGTGCCAAAGAATTGCGTTTGCTTTTTACAGCATTTGCTTTGCTTCTGCGAGAGATGTTTGTGGAGTGATTTTTGTGACCGAAGACCGAGAGGGAAGCTCTGGAGTGTATTACAGAAGTCTGGAATTGACTGTTCTTTTCTGAGAGCCATTCAATGTCTTAACACAAACTGTACAAGCTGTGTTCGGGCAAACGGGGTTAAATCAATACCTTTATCCGTGGATGTTAGACTTCCTCAGGGATGCGTTTGGTTTCCTCTCAAGATCTTTAGGCTTCAATTAGAGCTATCAGTAAGGCTTCAGTTATAGCTATCAGTAAAATGCATCCGTAAAAAATTTGTTTTACTTTTTTGGAGCACTTAAACTTAATCGTTGAACACAATCTTGGTCTTAAAATGTTGCTTTTGAATTATAAAACTAATTCGTCAAAAAAAATTAAGCAATTGATCTTTAAATTTTCTAGAAAAAGAATTTCTTTATTTTTCCGTACGAAAAACTTTTTCTGTTCAACTTCTCAGTCAATTCCACAACAGGGGCCAAATTCCGCAAGCGTGCATATTTTGCCTGTGCGCACAGTTAGCAAAATTCACCGTCACGACTCGTTTACACAATTTCCAATTCACGCGATTCCGTAAGACACTGTGCGTTTTTAGGCGCTGAACGAATGCTCTTTCTTCAGCTGAGAGAGCTGAATTTAGTTTTACGTCGGTTTTCCTTTGATTGTTGCTTTTTTAAATTGCTCGCTCTGCCGCTCTCATATTTTGTTCGTCCATTCTTCGTTGTTACTTTTGCGGTTTGCTCACAGCACAGTCATGCCTTTTAAACTCACTCTCTGAAACAGAGTGAATAAATTTATTTAGTTGTGTACATGATGGAATAAGTATAAGGTAGTCTCGTCGGCTGCCGACTCGTCCGTTTTTTGGTCCGTTAACGCACACTTACTACGCTGAATCTTATGCTGAATCTCTCTTTCAAAGAGAAAAACGTATAGTGAACGGACTACTTTTTGCCGACGAGACCACCTTATACTTTTTGCCGACGAGACCACGTAAGTATAAGGTCAAGGTGGTCTCGTCGGCAAAAAGTAGTCCCTTAACTACACGTTTTTCTCTTTATTCAGCGTAGTAAGTGTACGTTAACGAAGCGTTAAGGGACCAAAAAACGAACGAGTCGGCAGCCGACGAGAACACCTTATACTTATTCCATCATGCACACAACATCTGACAAAACAAATTCACCCTTGCGGATTCGGAATAAGATAGTGAACACAATAATTCGTGCACACAATGAAACTCACTCTTGCGGAATTGGGCCGCAGGTTTCACTGAATTTCTTTGCTATGTTATGCTTTGATTAAATGTTTCAGTTTTGTTCTGTTTCGTGTTTTTACGGATTCATTTTACGGATAGTTATAACTGAAGCCTAAAATGCAACCGAAAAAATATTTTTTTGCTTTTTTGGAGCACTTAAACTTAATCGTTGAACTCAATCTTGGTCTTAAAATGTTGCTTTTGAATAATAAAGTCAGTTCATTTAAAAAAAATAAGCAATTGATCTACAACTTTTCTAGAAAACGAATTTATTAATTTTTCCGTACGAAAAACTTTTCCTATACCACTTCCCAGTAAATTCCAAAACATGTTTCAAAAGCTAGCAATTATATTAGTAGTAATCTACTTAAGAACTTATAACAAAATGCTTACCAAAATCGCTGCACGTTTGTAATAACCACTTTTCCTTAGGGGTCCACATAGGTTGGGCAAGTGAATCGACATCGGACGTTTCTTTAGATTCTGCTTCTTTTTTTCCGTGCCATTTTTTCTTACTAAGTTTAATGTCTTCCTTTTCACTCATTGCACTGTGGTAATTAAAAGATATAGAAAATTATTTACACAGCAGTTTAAACACATTTGGGAGCTAGGGAAACGTTTTGTTTCGAAATTTTCTGTGTGAATACAGTATGCCGTCAGACTATCAATTCCTACCATCAGTTAAAAATGAGAACAACTAGGAGAAAAAAAATTGTATTTTTTATGGGAGTCAACCGAGGCCTCATATATGCATTTCCGGTAAACCGGTTTAATGCAATGAAATAACCCCCTTCGAAATAAAACACATGTCTTGGCAACGCAATAATAACACAATAAATATTATATGCCTTGATTTGAGTCAATGAACAATTTAATCGGCCAATCCTGAATGTCGATTTCGGCATTTATTTCTTTGACACTTGATTAAGAAAAAAATATTTTCGAGAAAAATTGCAATTAAACCAACATTAATTAGCCCTAGTTCAGATTTAATTTATTTTTATGAGTAAGGCAGTTAAAATATAAAATAAATTTGGCAGTGGGATTAAGTTCATAACTGGAAATTGTCTAGAGCTAAAATTTAAAGTTATTTCAAAGATCGAGCTGACTTTAATCTTTGGAAAATTTTAGAAAATAATTGTTAAAAATTTGCGCGAATTCTTTTGTTATCTCAAATATTTTAAGCTGACATTTAGTTTCTGTTTTTTTTTTAGCAAAAAATGAAATAAGGCCCTAAAGAGTGAAATTGCACCTCAAATTTAGACAATTTTTGTTGTTGTTGTACATGCAGTACACATTTTCACTAAATTTAGCGACCGCACGTCTCTCCACAGCAACGATTCTCCCCTATCGCCAATATTTCCCCGGGAATGTTTCCCATTCAGCAATTTGATTTACATTACTGACAAGGGAAACATTTCCATCGGAATTTATTCACGATACCCCTAATTATGTAAATGGTCGCTAAATTTTTATTGTAAAAGGTAGGTACCTACGCGACATAATGTTATTGGCAAATGTATGTTATGTTTACACATTTTTTTCTTTTGTTACTTGTATGAATATGATCATCCGCTTGGGAAGTAAATTACAACAGCAGTATCATTGTTGCAGGCCATTAATTTCGATAGCTCATCAGACTATCGCTGCTACTCCTCTATAATTTGGGAGTTGCAATACACCAATACAGTTTATCAAAGTGGTAACACTGTTATACGTAACTGCACACTACAAATGCAAGACCCCTTTTACACGCACCGGTTTTTCACTTTAGTGTCGAGAATGTGTTTGTAAAGGGGATGAAAAGTGCAGGGGATAGCCGAACAGGGATGGGCCGCGAATTCCCATCCGATTCTTGTGTTCTCTTTCGTTATTTTCAGCGTTGCTTTATTCTCAAACCATGCTCAAAACGTACTCGGTCGCGATAGACGTCTGCATTTGCTCTATTTTCGAACTGTGTGCAGTCTGCGCTTTGAAAATGTAGCTACCACCGCGAACGACGAATGATAAACAAATGGAAACAAAGACAATTTGACAACCAAGTCACTAAAGTGAAAACACTGGACGTATAAATGCACCATAAGTGCCCAAAAAAGAATTAAGAAGTATCGTGAAAGGGGCCCAACTAGGTAGGTACCTAACCTACAAAATTGTGCATATTTGACAACTACTGAACTGACAACTTGAAAACTTTTTAGCGAACAGACCCAGTTGGCCGAATAGCAAAATAACTTTTTCTTACCTAGCAATGAATGAAATAATTAAAAGAAATCGGATTTCTTATTGTTTCTTATCTCAATGTGATCTCAATTTCAGGAACAACTACTTCCAACTGCAGAAAAATTCTTTACACACAAATACAAGATATCCCTAAATAGTTATACGCGCACGTTGGAAATTGGAATCAACAGTATCAATAGCAAGTACCTATATACAGAGTTTAACAGACTTGTAGAGAATGTTATGTATTTACACTCAATTATATTGAATTTAACACATATACTATACCACAATTCAGAAATAATAATAAACTAGTGTAACAAATTACCTATAGATAGAATTATTGCCCTGTCCCGTACGTAATGTAATTTCTGTGTATGTTGATGTTCTATTTTGTTGACGCGATGTACCTACCCGCCAAATAACTTTGGGTTTCTGGGTGCGTTTGTCGTATTATTTATTTTACTTTCTAATAGAAGTGATACCAAGTCACACAAGAGGGTAGTTCACGACAACGTCAGTATCAAATGAGAAAAAAAAACAAAGTGACAGCTAAAAAAACTTGTAGGAAAACAAACGAAATTTTATATTTAATTATATTTAAATTAATTTTGGATTTTTTGAAACAATCTCTACAAATTTATTTATTGAACTTTTGTAAACACTTTTAAGAAACTCTAAATTTCAAGACTGCAATGTTTTCAATTTGTATTTGGCACTTTATTATAAACTTTTCACAAATAAAATGGGCAAATCCTATCTCCCGCCATGTAAAATTTCGTTTGTTTTCCTACAAGTTTTTTTGACGTTTCAGTGAAAGAGAAAGCGCACTTCTGAAAGAGATAGCTTCGCGAAATACCCTATTAGAGCAGGTTACGATAACGTCAGTGTATTGTTTTACTATTCCAAGCGTAGGATAATTAGTTAGTCCATCATATTGTATTAAGAAAACAAGTTTTAAAAGGGTTTAAATAAAGAAATTTACAATACCAATATTTTTGCCGCGAACGAAAACTCCCTTTGTTTGGAATTGGAAATTTCGTTATTTAAACTCTTTTAAAACTTGTTTTCTTAATACAATTTGATGGACTAACTAATTATCCTGCACTTGGAATAGTAAAATGTGCAATTTCTATTTATAAATGCATCAAAAGTATTATAAATGCATGCAAAGTAATTTTTTCTGATGTTACAGAAGAAAAAATGGCGTAACTGAAATGTTTTTGTATATTATAAGTATTCGTCAGGCTGTAAAGTTGAAGTATGTAATAGGGATTATTGGCCCTGCTAAAGTCCGTATGACAATACATTTACATTAAATTTGTCTCTCAGTTTTTTCCCATTAAATCATATTGAAAGGTCAGCTGGGTGTAAAAGAGAAAAAAAGTGTAGGTAGAATTGGTAGCTATAATTGTTTGCAAAGCAACACAAAGAAATTTATTTTTAAAAAGTTAGACGTCAAAGTGCCAGGAGGCAAATGCCAAATAATAATAAAATGTCAAAAAAAGTTGCTAACAGCTGAAAAATGTAGTTTGAATACATTTTCAATGCATTATTTTTTTTTTACATATCCTATCGGGAATTTTCGTTCAAAATTTTCGTACTGCTCTAGTTTCATTTTAAATACATAAAAAATGCAAAAAATGTAGTGTCGTACGGGTTAAACAATTTTGGAAGAAAACACTTTACACCTTTAAGAGTTGAATTTCCAAAATCGGAGAAATACGTTTTCTTTATTTTTCATAGAGAGTACACAAACCGAGTTTGAAGTCAATCGGATGAAAAATAAAAATGGTCCCATACAAACTTCGACCCCCTTTTTACCCCTTTAGGGCGCAATCTGAAGTGCCCCAATATCTATTATATGGTAAAAATTTCATGCTTTCATCACAAAGTGCACAATTTTTTTACTATGCCGCCTCACTATATAAAACAAAAGAGCTTCTTTGATGTTTTACTTAATTTTTTTAATAAATTTCTTTTTATTAATATATCTACTAACGAACACTAACAAAAAATACTACATTATGAAAGTACCAGGGACCGAACCCAATTGACCTATTTGTTGAAAAAGGGCTTATGAAACAGGTATTTGTGGCCCAATTTAATTAGTGGTGCATAGTGCTTTTTTTCTCTACAATCTATTTTTTTTGGGCAAAGTAAATGGGTTCATTCGACCCAATTTTTTTTTGGGCCAATGAAACCTGGTACATAAAATATAATGTACATTTTTGCTTAACAAATGGGTTAGTTTGACCCAATAATTTTTCGGGTTTAAAATATTGGGTCCAATCAACACAATATTTTTTTGGGTTAAGCCCCAAGTTTATTCTATTAGTATAGCCTGAATTATTAGTTTTATCCACATTATGTAACATTATACATACATTCATACGCCTTTTCATCTCTTCAGTTTCCATTCTTTCTAATTCAATCGAGAAAAGCGAAATAAAGAAACAAATGAATGCAAGTCATAAAAATAGTTAACGGCAAATTAAGCTGCATAGCTAACAAAAAAGTAATCAAGGGCACGATTGGGTCAAACGTATCTACTTGCACATACATGTATGTAGATAATATATTTGTAGTTAAATGTGTAATGTAATACGAGTACACGACATGCCAAACACGATATACTCATACGAGTCTGACGTCTATTCGACGTCAGAATATTTCATAAAAGGCTGCATGTCGTATACTCGGCATATTATTGACGCTCACATATTATGTTGGCATGCGTCTGTCAACTGTCACCCATATTTCCGACTCAGAATGGCATGTACATTTTGGAGAATAAAAAAATCTTTTGAATTGAAGATTTCTTGGACGTTTTTTAATCCATTGACATCGTAGCCATCCTTTGATGGAATTTGATACTTTATGCCTTGATTGAAAGAAGACGAACCATATTTTGGAATTATACTATATTTGGAAAAATTAAGATTTTAGGGCTTTCTGGTGACCTTTCGAAATTAATATAGTATATAACCCAAAATATGGTTCGTCTTCTTTATATCAAGGCATAAAGTAACAAATTCCATCAAAGGATGGCTACGATGTCAATGGATTAAAAAACGTCTATGAAATCTTCAATTGAGGTGATTTTTTGCTCTCCGAAATAGCCAATAGCGATGGAATTGCGTCACATTTACTGACACTTTAATATCAGTTAAATAATATTTTTGTTCAATACCTTACATATTATAACATATTACATGCATCTCCGCTGCGGCAAAACACAGCCCGTCACCGTCGACATACGAATATGCCAACTTTGAGACAAAACGTGCATGCCGTGTACTCGGCATACTTTTCGCACATGCCACAATATATAAAACGTGACATAGGTATTCTGCAATATGTCGAGTAATTATCGTGAAGTCAGAGTGGCATGCGTATGTCGTGTTTGGCAGCTTTAGTATTATATTTTTTAATTTGTTTTAATTGTCAAAACGTAAATTCTTTCCTTGTTCCCTCTACCAGGCACTACAGTGTAAAATACCCCTTTATACAACCTAAAATATGTATTACACATTATGTGTGATGTACTTAGCAGATGAAAATTTGTATATCATCATAATAAAAAGAGACCTAATATTTCACCCAAAAAAATTAAAAGCCTCTATTACCCATTTTCTATGGCCCAAAAAAATATTGGGTCTAATAAATCAATTTATTTTCACTAGAAATAATATTGGGTCAAATAAACTTTTTTGTTTCGGCTAGAAAAAATAGATGGTTGAAATAACTGGTTCACTTGGCCACTTATGTTATGTGGCCAAAAATACTAATTTTATGTGGCCCATTTTCAAAATGGGTTAAGTTCTTAAAGGCATAACGGGAATCGACAGGCAGCTTCATCAGCATCAACCAGATGTACTTCTTTTTATTTTACAACCTTAACTAATACTGGCCTTTTTGGCGGAAAAAAATCAAAATACCCGGTATTTTCGATCCCTGGAAAGTACATAATAAAAAATACGCAAAAATGAGCTTGTCAAGAAATTTGTAAAAACAATTTCGTGACAGACTGTATATCCCTGATGGAGCGTCAGCGGCGAAGTGACATTAGAATCAATTTGAATTCGTATTATTTCATCTTCAAGAGAGTCAGAAATGTATTTAGTGCCATCGCGTCGCATATTTATTACTTAATACAGTACCTACATAGAAGTTTGAATTCCCATTTTACACCAAATTGGAAATATTTGACTTCTGCATTTTTATTTAGCGGTCAATGGAACGCGGCCAATGTTCCATTCCAATTGAACAGCGTGGAATGCATCCATTAAATACATACCAAGAAACGTCACAAATCTCCAGTATGCTGAGTGCTGAATACAAAATCAAAACATTGGCAAAAATATAATTGAATTAATAGCCTTCATTGTTCAAAGTTATTTAAGACCGTCCTATGCCCTTGAAATGGGCAAAAAAGCTGCAGGATTTGTGATATTTCGTCGGCTGTGTGGAGAAGTGCAATATTTATTACTTAAAGCATCATACGGAGATTTTCATTGGAGTGCACCAAAGGGACATGTGGATCCCGGTGAAGATGATTATACCACCGCTTTGAGAGAGACTCGAGAAGAAGCTGGCTATTCTGAGACTGATTTAAATATTTATAAAGACATCAGCTTAACACTAAATTACGAAGTAAAAGGAAAACGCAAAGTTGTTGTTTACTGGTTGGCAGAACTGAAAGATCCTAATAAGGAACCGACTTTGTCTGATGAGCATACTGAACTGAAGTGGCTTTCGAAAGATGATGCTAAGACCATAGTTGGTTTTAGAGATAACCAGGAAATGATTGAGGCATTCCATTCGAAAATTATAAATGAATTGGTCTGAGTCAAAATTTATAGAGTACATGTCGGGAAGCGAAATACATTTTTGAGTTCAATGTTTTGTTTCATTTTTGCCGTACCATCGGCATTAGTTTAGTTTAGTTAAAGTGGCTCTCGATGAGAGAAACACTTGGACCGCTATTCGGCCAAGCAAGGCCGTTCGGCCCATTGTGCATGTGCATACCACTGAGATTTGGGGAGCTATTTCTTTGCTGGCTACTCATGTAACGAAGTGTCTATTCGCACGTTCATTTTGACAGATTTTGTACTGAACTGACGTTTCCTATGTTCGGGACACGGGCACGTAACGTAATTCTATTTTCATTAAAAACTCTTTATAAATATAACTGTTGGATCCTAAACGTACGGCCTTATGTCTGAAAATGATTATACTGGAGTTTAGAGTCCTTGCCGCGAGCGTAGCGAGCCACATACCCCAACTTGACGCAGTCGTGTCCCGAAGCCATGCCCTGAAGAACAACGTGCGAATAGCAACAGCCAAGAATTTTAGTGACGCTGGTGTTACATAGGACTAGATCACTGAGATCATTGAGAAACCTTCGGCATTACTACCATTACATTTGTAAGCAGTTCTGCAAAAAGGAACCCAAACATCTTTGGTAAACTTTTGTCTTCACCTGCTTATCCAAACTAATATCTAGGACTCCCAATTATCGGATCTTTTCTTTAGATACCGGCAGAGTGTATTAGTTGCCTGTTGCCGTAAATATCTATAGGACAATATTAACGTTGAAGAAGTACACACTCCAAATTTGTTTCCAAATTATGTTATAGGGTAGTGTTAGAGCAGGGAAAGGAATCTCTGGAACAGCTCTGTCAATTTAAAAACAATCGTTCAACATTGTCATGGTAACACCTTCCGGGTCAGTATTATGTTATGTACTTATGGTGGCAGAACTCGGCTGATATTAAAACTTATTTCAACGTTGTAATGCTGACATCCTCTTAGGTTATGGTTTCGTTGTAGGACGGTCATATCATTCTTGTGATTTTACATATATTTAAGGAGGGCCATCTAGCGTTCGCCTCTCTTGTGGCTTTTCTCCCTCCTTCAAGCTTGAATGTGCGGGATGTTCACAGATGGATCAGCTTGTTCTACAACAGCTGTCGAACCTTGTCTTGCTAATTCGTCTGCTTTCTCATCGCCTGGAATGCCTTCATGTCCCGGTCCTCAGCAGAGCGATACGGCTATGGTTTGCATGCTAGGTACGAGTCCGTCTCTCCATTCTTCCCTGCTGAGATAGGCGCTAGAGAAGGGTCTTGCAAACTCTAGATAAGGCGTGATGTATGTAGTCTGTGACAGGTACACGGCAAAAATATTTCTGTAGGATCATCGAATGACCCTTTCAAATTTCAGTTTACTGGTTGGAGTTGTCCTCATCGCACTAGTGGTGCTGATGCACGCTAGTCTTTGAACCTTCGTTAGCGCCTTTAGGGAAGTGGCTTTATTGGTTGCCGGCCACCATACGAGACTGTCATAGGTCAGTATAGGTCTTATTATAGCCGTGTACATCCATACCTTAATTTTGGAAGATGGTCCCCAGGTTTTCGCGATGATTCTGCTGCAGGTATAAAAGGCTATTGTGAATTATTTCATTGCTGTTCAATTTCCAATTCAATTTCTTGTCTAGTATAAGTCCCAGGTACTTTGCGCTATCAGAGATTCTGAGGGGTGTCCCGCCAACAGAAGGTGTAGCCAACTGCTATATTTTTTTTAATTTGTGAAAAGTACCAATTCAGTTTTCTGCGGATTTACTGTTAAGCAGCATTTCCTGTGCCAGGTGTAAAGGGTTTTTAGGGGGCTTTCAATTTGTTCCGCCAGTGTTGGAAGGAATTTACCCGTTGCTAACAGTGCAACGTCATCCGCATAAGCTGTTATTCTGATGCCATTGTTCTTAAGCTTGAGCTCTTCATTAAGAACAATGACCCACAATAGTGGGGAGATTATCCCGTCTTGAGGATCTTGAGGATCTTGTATGCTTAATGTCGCAACGTACTGTGTGAACGTTTTGCAACACACTAATCGGCATGTACGAGTATGGCTTCCGGCCCGGCAGATCAACTATAGGCCAACTTTTCATACTGAGGCAAATCCAGGAAAAGACCGACGAAAACTCACCACCTATTCATCGACTTCAAAGCCCCGTATGAAAGCATACATGGTCAGGAGCTGTATTGATTCAGCTGTGTGTCGCCTGATGCTGGAAAACACGCGCTGCAACGTTCAGTTTGGAAGTAGCTTCTCCGAACTATTTCAAACATGCACCGGATTTCGGTAAGGAGACGCTCTATCATGCGACTTCCTCAATCTCGTACTGGAGCAGATAGTGGGCAGGGCAGGTGTCAACACGGAAGGCACTATTTTCAACAGGTCCGTCCAGCTGCTGTGCTATGCGGACGATATTGACATCATCGGTCGCTCCCAGCGTGCCGTGATAGACGCGCTCACGGCGATTGAAGAACAGGCGAAATTCATTGACCTTGAAGTAAATGAGGACATGACTAAGTACATTCTATCAACAAACAAACAAGCATCTGTTCACCGCCTAGGACAAGACGTCACTATTGATAGTAACAATTTCCAGGTAGTTAAGGAGTTCACCTACCTCGGAGTAAACATGAGCATGGGGGAGAAGCAAGAAGGGAGAACTGATACTTGCCACATCGAGCGAATGGACAATAATGCTCCAGCTAAGAGGATCTTCGAATACCAGCCTCCAGGTTCGAGAAGACAATACCGAACCTCCGTTTCAAAGGCCAAGCCATCGCGAATGCGAGAGCGTTTGGTCTCGACAATTGGAAGCAGCGTGCCCGGGATCGTAGAGGATAGAAGGCTGCAGTGTCTCAGGCCCTCAAGTTCCGCTATAATGTGTCGCTTTTCAAGGATGCTGATTATCCAGTTGATAATAATACTGTCAATGTTAAGTTTACATTATCATTAAGTTATGTTTTAATATATTTTAATGTTTTCTCTATTGTGCCTACAACACAGTGTAGCGCGGTCTCCACACTTTTTCCCTTTGTGTAAGCGTGTTGGGCCGGGGATAAATCTTCAGGGCGTAGCCTGGTACGAATATGTATGTCAATCAGTCTTTCAAAAGTTTTCAGTATGAATGAGGTGAGGCTTATTGGCCTAACGTCTTTAGCGTTGGTGTGACTTCGTTTGCCAGCCTTTGGTATAAAAATTACCTTCACTTCTCTCCATGTTCTTGGTATATACCCCAGTATGAGACAGCCAGCGTACATTTCTTTTAGTACCGTAATGATAGTACCGTGGTTCTCTGCAACATGAGAGGAATAATTCCATCAAGCCCTGGTGATTTCAAGGGGGAGAATGATCGGATGGCCCATTCTATTCTGTCCTCTGTGACCAAATCTGCAGGGTTTCATTTCATTTCCATTGTACTGTTGGTACATATATATATCGAGACGTTGCTGAGTGGTGCAGCCTGGAAAGTGCGTAGTCAGTTACAGCTTTACAGAATTATGTCCAGTTTAGTTCGGGGTCCCTGAGATATCCCAGAGTTAATGGTTCCCTGGTTTGGATTTTCTTCAGTCTCGCGGTTTCTGTAGTACGAGTACCCGTTATTTCATCACAGAAGTTTTGCTACGATTGGCGTTTGGATTTCTATATTTCGTTTTTGAAGTTTCTCTGGCTGGTTTTGCCACTGGACAAACCCTTACGAATGCCTCTTTCAAAACAGTGACTATTTTCTCTGGTTGATGTCGGTCGGGTCGGGCAGTTTATATTACATTCTTGTAAGAAGCTTTTTCTATCCTCGATCTCTGTGGTCCCAGTCAGCTTACCTAGGATTTCTGTGTGACTTTTCTACAAGAAATTCGATCAGTCTATGATCTGAGTAGGATTGCTCACTCAGGACGTTCCATTTATCAATAGTAATGGTGCTGGAACTGTTAAACAGCGTTATATCTATACCTAACCTCCCGCCTATTCCTAACTACAAAAATGTTGGTTCGTCACCTCTATTAGAGATTATTTTCAATAATGAATTCAAAAACTGACTCACCTCGTTAATATCTCCACTGCTTCATTGTGAATGGTGAGCGTTTGCATCACATCCCAATATCAGGTCCCATCCTTCCTGTTCCGCTTTGTGGATTTGCTGGATTGGAGCTGGCGGTCCTTCTTCGTAGGGCATGTATACGGCTGATATAATCAGCGGCGGAAGTCCCCTTCGTTCATGCCTTACCACATTCAATATGTTTCCTAGCTACAATACACGTTCTATTCTTACTATCCGCATTTAGCGGCTTGATGCAGTAGGTTACTAAATCTCTATGATTTAGCCCACATATTTTGCCCCGGGATATCCATGGCTCTTGCACCAAGACGACGTCTATGTTTCTGTCACCTAAGAGATAGACGAGATTATAGCTAGCTGCTATACTGTGATGCAGGTTTATTTGGACTATTTTCATAATGGTCTTACCTGTTCATCCCCTACCCTCCTATTTCTTTCTGTTTTTTCGTGAATGGTCGAACCTTGCATCGGGTAATTCGAGAGTTGCTCAAAGAAGGGGGTTTGTTCATCTTTGTTAACAATGCTATCGTTAACGCCATCCAGTATGCGCAACTTCTATGAGCCTCCATTGGTCTTTACTCAGCCTGCGTTCTGGCTTACTAAAATCTACTATCGCCACCTGGAGGTTGGGATTAGCAGTCACGGCCAGCTTGGCCTTCTTGGTAACCCTACCTACTCGATGGTGGCGATAGAGTGTCATCGTGCCTGCCTCGCTCTTCGAACTTCTTAAGTCTGTCCGAGACTGAGGTGGATGGCAAAAGGCTTTCCCTCCTCGATGCGTCCAGATCCCCACCAGTACCTCTCGCCTGTCGGTCGCGTGCGTCTGGGTCTTTGGAACAGCTTGCAACTTGCTCGGAATCAGGTGAGTTCGAGTCGAGAGCTGGCAGAAGTCATACCTTGCCTTGGGGTCATCCCTTTTCTAAAACCCCCGCTTGACGAACCGCTACGTTGGAAAACATCTGGCTGAACGCAGACAAGATGTAATTTTCTCTCTCGGTAAGTCTCCCAGTTTGCGAGAAGAAGAATACATGATGTCAATGGTTGGTCCGCGATAGGGGTTTTACAGCGCAGTCTTGGGACCGGAACCAATACAGGCATCCCTTATATATCTGCTATCTAAGTTCTAGGATGACGAACGAATCATACCTAAGGTCAACCATCCGCCACCTGTGGTCGCGCCTGGTAGGGAACCACCCCGCAGGTGAAACTTTTTACATAATAAATTAGGACAAAATTACCAGATTACCTGCTCGACGGTCTCGTTATCTAAACTCACACATGTTATTCATTTCATCCCTTTTTATCACTCTTGTTTAAACAAAATCTTAAATGTATTAATTTTTTTATTAATTGCGGCCCTGCCTTCTGTTCGAATGCAGATAGTAATATTTCTCGACCGCTCGCTTGGAATGGTTGATTTGATAGTAGCTGAAAAGAATTACATTTACTTAAAACTTTTCAAAGAAAAAAATATGATAAGCATCTGGTTGAGTGAGTTCTCATGAATATGGGAAGTCCCCTAGGTGAAGGTGACTGATAGACCTACACAGGTACATTATCGCTTTTGTAATTAGTTGACGTAGTAGATTATAAAGAGGAAACAATAGACAAAATACAATACATAATTATTATCAAAGCCTCAAAGAAAGTGAGAGCTTAAGTATTTTTTTTTATTAAAAATACATATAACAAAAAAAATGATTAGATTGACTCGCTTTTAATTTATTAAACAGTTTAAATCTATGTATGCCGTTTGAATTGGTTATAGTTTAACACTCTCCATCACGAATCTTCGTCCATCCTTTAATAAAAATAAATAAATGATATTTAGATGACTAAGTCTTTGAGCCCCACATCCCAAAACTCACTTTCATTTTTCGGCTTCAAATTGCAATTGTTTGTAATATACATAAAGCAAGAGTTTGTAAAGGTTTCAGTCTTTCCATTAAGCGTACCACAGATCGGTGGTTGTCCTACAGGACACAAAGTATTTCTGCATCGTTGTTCCGCAATATTTTTGTCCACTTGTCCACTTACATTTTGGCAAATGATAAGAAGAATCGCTCCAAAAATATATAAAAATTTCATCTCGAAATGGAATATGACTATGAGCACAAGATACTTTTTGTCAAGATGTTGAGAGTTTCTGTACTGTATTTGAATAAATTCGTTCCTTTATACGTTCTGATTCACATTAATAATAAAAAAAAACGTATGATGTAAGTAAATCTCAATGTAAATCACATATTTAGGGGGCTTACATTCCTACTATGGATGATAACAGGTGGCACACATTGCATACTAATATTATTTTAACCTTACGGTGGTTCTCATAAGCTTTCCAATGGCGCGCAAGTAAACTTATATCAGGGGGTTGTTATTTGAAGTTTATACAAAAAATCATTGGGTCTTACTAATAATAGGCCACTTACTAGGTGTAGGCCACAATATATCATTTCATATGGAAAAAATCGTAAAACTTAAGCTGGACACTAAAAATAATAATTAGTATTATTAGTACCGGCCATTGTTTAGAGAAATTACATATTCACCCCTATAGTGGAATCCGCCGGCCGGGGGGAATTATTCACGGAAAAGAATATTTTGGTATCGTCAAAATCGCAAAGTGAACAGTTCCCGTTCGGGAAAAATTGGATTTGAACGTTTTTAACGATACATTGAAACTCATTCACATTACCCACACGGGGAACTGTTCACTTTGCGATTTTGACGATACCAAAATATTCCTTTGCGTGAATAATTCCCCCCGGCGGATTCCACGATAGGGGTGATTATGTTTGTAGGCCATCGATTTTTCTTTTATTTCTAATGGAATCATTTTATTGGCCACTACCAGTATCGGCTTGTCTTTGCCCACGCCAAGGAATTGCGTATTGCTTAGAGGACGATGGATGAATTTTAAAACTTTAGCCCTGATGGCGAGAAAAACATATGTAGTTGCATGGAATGCGACATGGCTTGTTTTCAAATCTTGCCCAAATTATGGGAAGTATTTTGGTCAATGCACTTGTTTCTAATTAAATATTGTTTGCAATCTGTTCAATAGTCAGGTCAGCTTCGTGGACTTGGACTGTATTGTATCTGCTCTTGATGCAGTGCGTTAAGAATCGAATTGCCAATCAAATTGACATATCAATCTGTTCAATAGTCAAACTGCTAAAAATCTTCCCGAAAAAATAACCAAATGAAACAAAAACGATTTGAAGCTTATTAAATTTGTATAATAATTAACTCAAAAAGAGAAAAAACTCCAAACGTATGACAAGAAAATATCAAAGCAAAAACAAATAAAAAATTAACATAGTAAAGTTAAGTGAAAAACTAAAACAGTAAAATTTCTAAGCTTCGCTTCCATTCGCATGTCCACGCTGCTGGCAACATGAAGATTGTTTTGTGCCGGCGTTAACACAATCGTTTTTTTCCTAGGTCCGAAAAAAATTAAACGTAAATCAAAGTAAAACAAAGTGAAACACTTTTTTTCCTTCGAAACGACTGGACCGATTTTTATGATTTGTATACCCTTCACTTTGTCATTACATTTGTAACGCCGAAAAGGATTCACCGGAGACCATAGAAAGTATATATATTCTGAATCAGGATCACATTCTGAATCGATTTAGCCATGTCCGTCTGTCTGTTGAAAACACGATAGCGTCCAAACGAATGGACTTAGGTGAATGACATTTTGTGAGAGGACTTCTTTTTCTTGTCAGGTTGGTATTTAAAATTGTCTATGCCGGTCAAGTAGTTCTCATATACCTCCCATACAAAACCAATATTAGACACATGCGTGTACCTGTACAGTGTACAGTACTACTAACTTGCATGGCAAGCATTTTGCATGACTTTTATGCATTGGAGAGTATCAAAACATCGGTCAGGCCGATGATAACACTTTTACTTGTTTTTGTGTGTGTTTGATTGGATCCCTGGAATGATCTGACTATAAAGTGATTTGAAAGAAATTCAGTAGTTTGCTAGTAGCTTAGGCACATACTAATATAATCTCTTGTGTAGTAGTAATGGGAATTAACTGTTTGTGGAAGAACGTGAGGGCCTGCTAAAGTGTTTCCAAACATTTGGCGCTAAAATTCCTTTAAATTAGCTACACATTTTGAAGTAGTTGTTCACAATAATTAAATTCTTACCTTTGAAAGGAAGCTGTGTGTATATTAAATGAGGATTGAAGTCTAATCAATTGTGCAAATTGTGGTGGTCTGTAACCCCATCTCTTAACAGGAACATTCAATTGCTATTTCCAAAAAAAAATCATAAAAATTGTTCGATTAAGAAAAGGATATACAGTAGAAATCGATTATAACAATACCTGATTAGCGATGAACCGGATATAACGATACATTTTCAAAGTCCCGGAAAAATTCCGTTTAATTCAAAGTAATTTGCAATCGGTTACAACGATGCCGGATATAACGATGAAATCGGTTGTAGCGATGAAAATGTACCAGATTTTAAGTCTAAAAACTGTTTATAACGATAGTAAAAACTGTTTTTACAGTTTACGGATTGTTATTTTCATTCTGTTTCTAAAGCCGTGTATCAATTGCGCTAAATAATTATCCTCCTATAGTTTTCTGACACTAACGTGGTGAAAAACGAATTTTCAGCTGTCAAAAAATGATCCTGCTCGGAGAGCAAGATAATAAATTATCCTATATGCTAAATTTTTATAAATTTGCTACTTGAGTTTTGCCGAGAAAGAGAAAATAAAATGCTGAATTTATTACAACAGATGGTATGTAAATTTCCAGAGATCGCAGTCACCGGTCCTTGGATGTTCTCACAGGTCTACAGCGTTAAAGTTAATTGAATTTTCGATTTACATAATATGGTATCTAAAGAGCTTAATAAATGTTGATTTTTGTTAGCAACAAGTATAGTGCATGGAGGGGAGGTAGTTCACAAGATGGTATATGGCCGCTTCAAATTAAAATCCAAATATTATACAACTCTTTTAGAAAAATGCCTGCGCCATAAAAATCATCAAAAGACTCTTTGTATCCTTGCTTCCTCGTCAGCAATCGCATAAAGACGTCTACATCGCTTTCTTAACGGCCGAACTCCTTTTTCATTGCCGACTTCACATCTGCAAACCTCGCGTTTAGGTTCTTACGCAAGAACGTCCAATACCATGCATTGGCTTTTCCCGCGAGCAGTGTGTGGAAATTTGTCGTCATTTGCTCGTCGCTATATGACGAAGAGGCTTGCAGACGGTCGACCTTGAATAAAAAGTCGGAGATATTTTCCGTCCCGTCAAATTGGATGTTCCACCTATCCAGCCTACACACTTCGGAAGCGCTAACGCTTGGACTTGGTTGTGTATTGGAACCTGATGGCGGAGCCGAATTAATTCGAGGGATAGGCGGACCTTCGCTAGCGATCGCTTGGCCAACGAGTGGTTGGGTTGGCTGAACCCCTTCAGCAAGACTGTTATGAGCAGACATATGGCTACTCCTGACTTCCATGCTTTTCAAGACCTTAGTCATAAAAACGTCTAATTGTTGAAAAAACTGGATTTGATTGATCATTAAGGTTTTGTCTATACGGTCAGCCAACCTGCTCACTTCCTCATTGGCAGCATTAGTAAGCCCGCTGGGCGCTGCACCATCAGAATTCTCATTCCCATCATTGATAGGAGGAGCTCGCTGTTCCTCTTCGGACATGGTAGTTGAAGAGTTCTGTACGGTAGAATTCAATTCTCGGGAATAACTGACCGAATTATCGAAATTGAAGCGGTCAACTGAGGTGTGGAAGCGTGCAATGAATCGCTCAAAACTTGAAGCTGAGACTGTGGGAAAATTGGTACCTGATACCCGATAAGATTAACCCGAATCACAGAAACAGGAACTGTTTGAAGATAAAAAAAAGGAAATCGACTACACCAATCGCAACAAAAAAGATAAAAACAGTAAGGCAACTAAGGAGGGACCTACTCTACCTAAGTCAGACGAAGGAACGACTCTCTAATTCGAAAAAGAAAAGATTTCAAAGCGAAATTCAAAAAAAAAAATAAGTAAATAAAATAAGGTAAAAAAAGGTATAAAAAGTATGTAGTAACCGTATAGTAGCTTGTGACTGTTTCAATCACACAAAAAAAAAAATTGTTATTTTCTTGACAGGTTGAGGATGAGGATCACAGTCGAGGGTGGACTGCGCTTAAGAAAAGTGAAGATGCCTAAGTGCTACGACCCGAAAATAATAAAAACTGAAATAATCTATCTAAACGATAAATTTTGTTTGATGGATCATCAACAGCAGTGATGGGACTTCTACCACTTAAGTGGTATTTCTACCACTTTTTACTCAACCCAAAATTCTACCACCCGCAAATCTAAATCTACCACTTTTTCAAATGGGAAAAAAATGGAACAAAAACGCATATAATAACAAATACCTGCGCACTATAAGACTTATTTTCCATCATCCACACAATAGAAACCGAGTGGTTTAATAATTTTAGATTTTTGTGCACTGGAAAATTGGTACGGGTACTGGAACTTTGGAAAAAAATCGGAGATGCTTTGTAAGATGACGTTTATAGAGCTCAAGAAAATTTGTTCTGAATGTTTGCAAAAAATTATCTATCCTATTTTGGGTAATGATAGCATGATAGCAGCATTTATGGTACGCTTTAAAAATCTACCACTTTCTACCACTTTTTGGTTTCCCAATATACCACCTTTTGCCTACCCTTAAGTCCCAACACTGATCAAGAGGACATCTTTACCGATATCCCCGAGTCTCACCAAACTGTATAAAGGTTACTTTATGTATTTGCCAGTGCCCAGACATGTGAGAATTTGCTTTACAAATTCCCACATGACTCGGACAGCATAGAACACATTTCGATGTGCTTGGTTCCATCCGTCTCATCGCAACGCGATACCGAATGCACATCATCCAGTCATCGGGACTTATGATTTGAATGAAACCAAGCATTGTCACAAAAAAATTAAAATGTATATTAAAAAAGCAAAAAAAAAAAAATCAAATGAAAGGCTCATATAAAAATAAATGTTGCCTTGCTATATGTATTTCTATAGCAGGCCAATCGTTGTGGATTTTTCTCGGCGGCATCGTTCTTCACAACAATCACGTTGGGCGCCATTTTATTACGTACCTACGGTTTGGCTGGGTCCTTGCTGGCATGCTGGTCCCGACCCTTTGCTCGCCGGAGGGCGTAAGGTCTTTGACCCAAGCACGTACAAAAAAAATCATGCCAGTCTAGGCGACTGCTGTTATTTCGCCTGCGAGACGTTATCAAAACCCTCCCTACCTTGGCTGTCTTACTCGCCTCGACAGCCCCTTAATTGGCATCTTCACTCTTACCTTAGCATCATCCGACACTGCTATATCGACAGCTGTACTGTTTCAGCACATAGCACACGAACTGTCATTTGGATTCAAATTCATTTTTAATTCGTCTCGTATTGTTTGTCTAATATGTTCTACCTATCGGGCGTCCTGTTTTCGTAACATATTTTACACAACCAAATGTGCAAAAGAATAACAAATTTGTGATTTTGTTCCTCGAGACTTTTCTCAAATTTAGAGCACTTTTTTTTATTGTACCGGATATAACGATGGACCGGTTATAACGATGAAATTCTAAGGTCCCTTCAACATCGTTATAAACGATTTCTACTGTATTTACTTTTGTATATCCTACTCTAGCTGAACTTTCGTCAACTCACATTCCTCTTATTTTCCAGTTAGCTGCAATATTAAACTTTCTTGGGAGTGGCGTCTACCAACTGGTCAACACCAATGGCCCAAAATACTCTGTGTGAGGTGACCTCGAGAACACTTAATCGTATAGAGAGAAAACTCTGTTCTACTCTGTATGTAACTCTGACATATAGTTTCAATGGCTACATGCGGTGTACTGGTTCTCTTTCTGACGCTGACATAATTCTATTCTTTCCAATGAATAGATATTGTAAAAATTAATGTATAAAAGGAAAATGTTGGAAAATAAAGTTATTCTTTTTTTAATTTTATTCCCAGTGAATTTTTAGATTTTGTTATTTGCCCGCGAATGCGACGCGATAACATAAATGCACCGAAAGCAATAAAACCATACGATATGTGCGCGCTGTGCTACATTCCGTGTACTAGCACAATTTTCCTGTACAGCCACTGGGCTAACATACAAAATGTGTACCAATAAGTGTAAGTGTACACTATCTGCTGACGTCAGATCTACATACGTATGTTGCTTGGTACATGCGGCGTACTATGACGTTTAGTCATTTACATTGTTAAAACGGTTATTTTCGGGAGTCGGACAGAATCCCGAAAAATGTAATCCCGAAAGCCCAAAATCCCGAAAATCCAAAATCCCGAAAGCCCAAAATCCCGAAAATCCAAAATCCCGAAAAACCAAAATCCCGAAAATCCACAATCCGGAAAATCCAAATTTCCGAAAGGCCAAAATCCCGAAAGTGAAACTAAAAATTTTATTGTAGCAACAAAAATATAAGCCAAATCCAAATCCAAATTTCCGAAAGGCCAAAATCCCGAAAGTGAAACTAAAAATTTTATTGTAGCAACAAAAATATAAGCCAAATTTATTTAACAAAATAAACAAAATAACAAACTTCAAATAAATAAAACATAACAAAAACAGTTTAAGTCTTATTAACAAAAACATATAAAAAACGATCCATGACAAAACAATATCTAATACAAGTTCATATTGTACGCAATTCCTGTTAGAAAACTTATTTCAGAACGCTCGTTACGTTCCGCGTAAAATTTTGTAATTTTTTTCCTTCGTCACGTAACGTTTTCTTAGTTGTTGCATCTCACCGGCAATTATTTTAGCCAAACAGGTCTTCACACGGATTTACTCTTCACATAAAATAGCAATCAGTGAATATACACCAATGTGTGAATGCCCTGCGAGAACTTTCAGCCGGCGGCAGAGCCACGCCTCTACGTTGTTCTGTGTCCGCGGCAGATTTTGTTTCAAAAGGTTACAAACCGACCAAAAATTAGGGGAGTATGCAGGACTACCTGCAAGTACGTAAGCCGTAACGTTTTCTTTTTCTACTCACTTTGTATTACGATGTTCACTGGCTAAAATCTAGTCGGTCAGACATTGCGAATTGCAGCGCAACATTACAAAACATTATTACGGTAAATGGAATGTACAAACACTTGTCTATTTTACATTCAAAACAAAATAAAGAATCTCGAAAACGAGATCCCGAAAAATTATATAAAATGAAAAATTTGCGCTAATTTTTCATTTTATATAATTTTTCGGGATCTCGGAAAAATTTGCGCTAATTTTTCATTTTATATAATTTTTCGGGATCTCGTTTTCGGGATTCTTTTTTCAGGATTATGGCTTTTCGGGATTGTGGGTTTTCGGGATTTTGGTTTTTCGGGATTTTGGATTTTCGGGATTTTGATCATTTTGTTTGATCGTGGGCGCAGTAGCGCAGTGGTTAGTGTGCTGGACTACTGTGCGAGGGATCCCAGGTTCTATCCCCGGAAAAACACAAATTACATATTAAGGTTTTTTTCTACTGCGCCACCTCTCGCGAACGTCTGACAAACATCCGAGAGTACGACTGTCCTGAAAAAGCTTCTTAATTCAGCCGTTCGGACTCGGCATAAAATTGTAGGTCCCTTCCATTCGTTCCAAAAATAGGAACTCACACAAAACGAATGGTTGCGAGAAGATAGGCCTTGGGTGTCGACCGCCTGTTGCGCCGCCTATTTATTTTTTTATTATTTTGTTTGATCACAGTTCACAGATCACCTTAGCCAATTCCACCCCTGGGTTTTCGTGCTTTTAGCGCTTTTAAGACACGAATAACTTCATCCGAGTTTGGTATAGAGTATAATGTAGACGTATAATGTATAATTGCCTAAAGCAAATCACTAAATATGTATTTCCCGCTATTTCAAAATCTGCTTCAGGTTTTCCGAAAACGTCTTTCTTAATAAAATGAAAAAGCTCAATTTGTTTACCGCAGTAGTCTTTCGTCGCCTTTTCCAATTCGGCTATCATTGCAATGCAACCTGTATAGATAGCTGTTTTCACGGCCAGAAGCTCAGGTTGGAAAATAACTGTGTATAGTGAGAATGGTCTAGCGAAATCTATAAATAACCATTTTCGTCACCAGAGGGTAATGTGTCATTTGCATATATGCTATTTTTTTCGTGCCGCTAAATTATATCTGAATTAAGTTCTGCTGTACTACGAAAATCCAGAGAAGGGAGGGTTGAGGAATCTCCACTTTGAGGAATACCTCTACATTTTACATTACATTTTTATTGGGCCTCAGTTTTCAAAAAAAAAAAAAAAAATCACTTCCAGTTTTGTGGATCACCACATCATCCCCTTTGATAGCATTCACTTTTATAATAATGGGTGTATTCTAAAAACAGATTTTGAGAAACATAAATTAAACAATTTGTTTTAATAACTTTACCTTCATTTGAATCAGTGCAATCATTTTCCGCTTTTAATGAACACAAGTTTCCAAATTCTTTTAAATGCCCATAAATTCTTTGGTACATACTCGAGATCCACATGGTTGTCTAGCGGCTATTACAACGTTTAGCAATGTTAAAGTGATGAGCAGATAGAAAAGTAAACGATTCATCATTTCAGGGAGGTTGGGATTAATTTAAAATTTATTTTAACGGACTAGTCCTTTTATAGAAATCTGTTAATACAAAAGTCAATAAGGTAAGGTATTTAAATAACAATAGCTTATTGTTTTTGCTCTTTATTGACAGCTGCCATCTTTTCAATTGTTATGTTATTGATATTTGAAACAATATGATTTTTTTGTACGTATTTCAATCATAAAATTGGGTAAAGGCTGTTAAATTGCAGAAATTTATTGACGTTATTGTTACCTACGTTAAAATATATATCTAGCTTACCATATTATTCATTCACTCACTTTAATCGGGGTTACGATTTGCACTCGGATTAAAGTTATTTCAAACCAAAAATGAGACCAAACTGTTCATAATAGCCGTTTTTTATTATCAGCTATGATCCATATAGATCATCAATTTACATGCACTTACAACAACAACATGTGATCCAGCTTTTCATCGAGAACACGAATCATGATCTGATAATTAATTCAACTATTTCTCGTTGTTGTTTAATTCTCTAAATGTTGGTGTCCCTGTAAATTATAGCCACACAGTATCTAATGTTGCCAGATCAAAATATGAACCACTATTAGTAACACAAGAAATCAATTAGCATTTTTTCAAATTCGAAGAACTTACTACATCGACTTTCGAGATGTTTTTTGCGCTATATAGCACAGACATATAAATTGCAATACAAGTGCAATGGAAATCATCGCATTGTTACGTCACATTGTACCGTGTGGCTGCAAGATGGCTGGTGGCAATACGAAATTTGTCATAATTGGTATTGGATTTTATATGTGAAAAACAACTGTTGCCACTACTTAATCAATGATCCAGTTTGTTTTATTTTCATGATCTGATCCAGATCAGATCACGCTGATAATAAAAAAACGGCTATTGTGTTTTTACATTTATTTCAAATGTTTTGCTTAAAAATAACTCCAGCTGACTGACGAAATGGAGGGAAAATTAGTAGAATTCGTTAAGGAAGTATATAAATCTAGTCCATTCTGTTATTCGCTTTTCTTTTGCGCTAGGCTGTACAGATGCAAAAAAAAACTAGACGTGTTTTTCTGAAACCTCGCCAGCCAGCAAGATGAAGCCAGCCGAACTTTTATACCACCAAGTTGGTACATGAACAAAAGCAAGGCGTCATTCGAATGAAATAAAATTTGGCAGTTACAGGAATAGTGAACTTTGCACTGTGCACTTTGTGCCTGCCCATGAAAGTCGAGTCCAGCGAGACAGGTAGATTTTGAGTGAGTAGAAAGATGAAGTAGATGGCACAGAAAATGCAACGAAAATCCACTTTCCGAAATAATTCTCCCATAGGCATGAAGGTTCTTTTCCGCACCATTGGGCTGTCGATACAAATTTTCATTTGATATTAGGCCTGTTTTATTGCACATCTATCTCAGTGAAGTAAAATAAAGTAGAATCTGTCAAGCAGTTTTAGTTGTTGTAAAAGGATTATACTTTACTTTACTTCACTGGGATAGATGTTCAATAAAACAGGGGTCTCATCGCGTAAGGCTAAAACTATCAAACGACATCGTCTCAATGTTTCTACTTCGTGTATCGTTTTCTATTGCTTCACCTAAGCAATTTAACTGTAAAAAATGCCGTCATCAAAACTAATCGAACGAACGATGGCTCTTTTTTTCAATAGTTTCATAGTTTTGGGGATAAAAGAATATTTATATTCTGACCAACAAAAATTGTCAGTACAGGCCTTATGGGGGAGCTTTTTTTCTAACAATGGTGCCTGTTGATACTCTCACGGCACTCAAACACAAGAATTGCCACTGAAATAAAAACCAAACCACTGATATACCAAGGAATTGTTGTTGTCATTTTACTGAAATTCGCATACAGCCCACCACAACCACTCTGCCACACAAGTGCGGAGTGCGGACAGAATGAGCATGATCGTTTTGTGTTCGCTTGCTATATTATCTTTATCATCCACTAAAATAAGCAGTGTGTGTGAGGGAAACACATCAGAAGAGTGTTACCATGCGTACAATGAAAACATATCATTAAGGGTGTTTCTATGGATTTTGTCAAAGAACTTTCGGTTTTGGTGCTTTTGAGAACAAATTATTATGTGGGGTGTTGCCATACGATTTTTAATTTGCTTTAATTTATTTGTATTTCTGAAGGATTCGTTAATAATGCAGTTAAAGGTTGCAAAATAAAAAAGTTTTTATATTTTGTATTTTAGAAAAAAGGTTTATTCGTGAGGTGTTTTAATGCATTCAATTCATTAAATTCCAACAAGTGATCGTAAGTGCGTTTTAGTGATATTGTTTTAAATTAATAGCGATTACTAGGGCAACCTTATTCATGCCCGCGAAGGTTTTTTTGGAGGGGGTATAAATGCATATTTCACTTTGTAGAGCATATTTTTGGCATATTTCAGCATTTTTGTTATATATTTGCATATTTGCCTTTTTTTCATCAAAATGACGGTAGGTATACCTATACTGCTTCATGTCGCTCGCTGGGTTTTTACCACATCCGGTCACTCGTCCCCAGTAATGATAACGCCTTGAAAGGATTTTATGACCCTTTTTTTGCTAGTGTTTCCGCGAAGATCTGCACTGCCGGGTAATATTTTTTTTAACAAATATGTAATCTAGGTATAGGTATATACAAAATTGCATGTACCTATGAAAATGTTCTTATGAATATATACCTATGCATGTTTCTATGCATGCTATGTGTTGGTTTTATAGACAAAAAGAAAACGATTCAACTTAAATGTAGGTTTTATTTAAGAGTATACTTATATTCCACAATGTGTATTGCTCGATAGTCAGAAGAAGAAGAAAGAATTAAAAAAATGTAACTTAAATGAAAGGTAACAATTATTGTATGTACATATTATTGAGTGAGAATTCAAAAATGAGTGAGTTAATTTCAAGTAAATAATTTAGTACAAATACAATAATATTACTAATACTAAAGGCTTGTTGATCAAAAGCTCATTCATAGGGTATATTTTCTAACACACCTCCTATCAACAATGCCTGCAGAAACTTCATATTTATAGTAATTAATAAAAAAAATAAAAAAAATTCTATGATTAAATTAACTGTGACCTATTCGCAAAATTTCGATGCATTTTTCATTTTTCTGTTTCGGCAACCCTTTGGTTAGAATGTCCGCTGGCATCTCATCTGTTGGTTTATATTGGATCGTGATGTCACCTCTCTCCTGCGCCTCTCTCGAAAAATGGTATCTGATATCTACGTGCTTGCTCCTACCGTGATGGCTAATGTTGTTGGAAAGTTGAATAGCACTTTGATTGTCACAATATATGACTGTTGGCTTTTTCCTATTCCATGACCGAAGTCAAGACTCCTTGACTATCATGCGCCTGTATTCTTGTGATGATAGTCCCTAACAATACGCTACATAGATGCTCACACTTAGGTACCCATTAATAGTTGCTCACTCTTATCACCCTTTTATCGCCAATAGAAATCAATTAATCCATAATGAGAAATTCGTTATTTTCAAAATTCATTATAATCATTTATTAAATTAAGTATGAGTATAGTTAACGGGTTCATTGGTCAATATCCATGCCCGAAATTCATTTAAAAAGAGAACTTAAAATCGAATTTAAGAGAAACATTTATAGGTATGTAGAATGTACATACAAGTGTGTGATAACACAAACAAAATTTAGAGAAATCGAGGCTTATTGCAATATTATAAATCTAAGAATAGGTAAATCAATTGATAGTGTAGGTGTATGAATCTAATTATGTATGTTCATGTTCATAGGTTAATCTAATAGGTAATAAGTTTAGGGTATAAGTAAATTCATTGTTTAGATAGTTGTAGTTAGCGAATATTTAGGTAATTTAAATGCGAATTTGTGATCTTAGCTTAGTATAATCAAATTCAATAGATCAATGTTGTAAATGAATATCGTACGTAAATTGTGTACGTTTGTTAAATTATAACTTCATAGATTATAATTTGTGTACGTTTAGCAAGTTTATATGTATAATCTTACTGAGTGCAGAAGGCACGCGTATAGGATTTTTAAATTTTTACTTAGGATTTCTTTTGTTTATCATTCACTTTTATAGTTATATTGAAATGCATGAATATTTATATACCTTTAATCGGTAATTTAGAATGGCCAAATGACTTACGTTTTTTTTTTTTTATTTTGTTGCTGGATGTTTAATTACTTTCGCAGCTTTGTAGATGATCGAAGACTTGTTTGATTAATAATTACGTTGACTGCAGATTCGTTGTGCGCACATCGGTTCTGAAGGTCACTTTTGGTACTGTTGGAATAATCAAAATTATGATAGGAGCAATGTAAAAAAAATCACTTGGCGCTTCTTACCTCGAATTCATGCGTGTGTGAATGAATTAATTATTACCTGTCTAGTGTCTATACATATATATTAACTTACTAAAATAAATAAGCTAATCTTTTTACTTAACACTAAACTAAATTAAGATCACGATGCTGGGACGTCTGGGGGGGTTTTTGTTCTCCTATTCTTTGGCTCCTGGTATGGCGAGCAATAGACTGGTGGATGGTCTTGTCTCTCAGATGGAGACGTGGGGGTGGGTGAAAATCCGGTGTATGATGCAATGCGATCGACTGCACGTGCTTTGGACGTGTGTTTCGCATACAGGTACTCTGATGGACGCGATGGCTATGCGCTTAGGTGCTTTTGGGGTGTACTGTTTGCAGATATTGCCTCTGTCAGAGCACTTATTATGGCAAGTAAGTACACGTGGTGAAATCAAATGCTTTTCTGGCTTCTAGGTGGTTTGCTTGGGTGAACGGGCAATTCTTCTTTTTATATTATTAGGCACTAGGCCAATGTAAAAACAATATATATAGGTATATATATATGTATAAGATAAATTGCCTCGTTCCTTTCCACGTGGGATTGTGTGGTCACAATTTATGCGTAAAAATTACACGTGTAATCCGCCTCCAATAAAATTTATAAAGATTTAGATTTTTGTCTTATAAAGACTGGTCCAGGCTCTCTTAACTAGATTATGTTTAGTTTTGAAGATGCTTGGTAGCTGTGTCACTTTCGTGATAGATGTATGATTGGATGCAGTATTTAACACTTGTGATTGAAAATAGTATTTCTTTTTTTCTTTATTTTAAAACTATAATTTTCGACGATGGATGCACGGACTGTCACTTGATATTTCACCAGCCAAAAAAAGAAAACAAAAAAGCCACCCACTGGGGTTGCACAGATTATATACCCGTGGCTTGGGGCGAAGTAAGGTGAATAAATGGCTAAAGTGTGGTGTCTATTTTGAAGTGAATTTGCACAGCGGCTTAAGCATTACCATCAGTGCGCGGAAATTCTTTATAGCACGTCAATACTGACGTCAAGAATGCATACAATAAAATAAGGATGAGCAATTATTTTCAAGGCGATCGCTACAATACATGCCTTTTTGGATCACTCAAGGGGTATCAAAAGACATGAAAAATCAATGACTTGAAAGAATTGCTCTAGTGCACAATCGACCCACGACCCTGTTGAACTAAGTCATAATTGTTCATTTATTTCTGTATGTCCTTAGCATGGTATACGCCTTTTAACTTGCCATGCCTATCTTCAATTTCATACATTGACCTACCTATCCGTTTTACGATTCTCCCTTTAACGAACTTCGGGCATAATTTGGAACTTAATTTCTTTGAGGCATTGCTAAGCACAAAGTTTCTGTAATAAATTTCATCGCCTGGCTTAAATTGTCTAACCGAACACCTCAAGTTATACGACTTTTCATTGCGCAATGTAGCTTTCTTTAGATTCTCCTTAACCTTTTCGCGTATTAGGAGTAATCGGCTAGAAGTCGGTAGATAATCAATCTCGTTATCTTGTAAAGCATTAAGTGCTCTAGCAATCTTATATTGACTTGCATGTGTGATCATATTGTGACCAAACACGACAAAATATGGGGACATGCCTGTAGATTGGTGTATGGCGGTACATAGCGATTGCTGGATCTCAGATAAGTAAGTATCCCATTCCCGTTGATCCTCGTTGATATACGATCTTATAGCCGTCAATATGGATCTATTGACTCGTTCCGAAGAATTAGCTTGGGGAGAGTATACCGCGTTTTTGCTATGAAACGTGCCATATTTATTTAAAAATTTTTCAAATTCTTTCGACACAAATTGTTTCCCATTATCGCTGTGAACGGTTTCTGGTACTCCAAATTTGTGGAAGATTTCTCTTTCTAAAAACTCTATCACTGTTTTTGAGGTTGCGACCCGCATTGCCTTTAAAAAGACAAATTTTGAAAATTCATCTAGGACTACGAAAAGAAATAGGTTACCTTTCTTTGAACGGACGTACGGTCCCAGAAAATCTACGTAGATCTTTTGGAAAGGGCGATCTATCTCCTGTTTTACTCCCATAGGTGGTCTTAAAATTTGGTTCGGTGCTTTGTTCTGCTTGCACTCTTCGCAACTGCGGATAAAGTTTCTGACCTCAATTGTAATGTTAGGCCAATAGTAGTGTTGTCGAATTCTATCTATTGTTTTTCTAATCCCTCCATGTGAACAGTTAGGTGGTATATGGGCTTTTTGGATTACTAGCTGGGTAAGGCGGGATGGTAGCCACAAACTCCACTGATGTTCATCAGAGATCGAGTGAAAATCTAATGGATACATCCGCTTATAAACTCTTTGGTTCTCAATTTTAAGGTCTGGTAAATTAGCCTGATTATTTGACACTCTCGACAAGAGATCGAGATAATCTTTTGATTTGAACTCAGGTGAATCTAAATCAATAGTGACGAGATCATTGGAGTTCAGCGAGATCTGCTCAAGGTGTACGCGAGACAACACATCGGGCACAGTATTCTGCGATCCTTTGCGATGCTCTATATTGAAGGAGAAACCTTGTAACTTTAGGGACCAACGAGCCAGCCTTCCGCTTAGGTCCTTAAGTCCCATAAGCCATTTCAGACTGGCGTGGTCCGTCACAATCGTGAAGGACATTCCTTCAATATAGGGCCTAAACTTCGCAACTGCTCGGACTGCTGCGTAACACTCTTGCTCCGTCACGCTGTATTTTCTTTGGCAAGCGTTGAGCTTTTCTGAAAAGAATGCAATCGGCTTTTCGTTTTCTTCTTCGTCGATTTGGTACAAAACGCCACCAATTCCGGCTGAAGACGCGTCACATTGGATGACAAAGGGCTTGGAAAATTCTGGGTTACTCAATAATGGGGCTGAAATTAAAGCTATTTTCAGGGCTTGAAATGAACTAACTGCTTCCGATGACATTGAAAACGTCTTTGCCTTTTTGAGGGTGTCGGTCAAAGGTGTAGCAATGGATGCGAAGTTCCTGATAAATCTGCGATACCATCCACAGAGTCCTAAGAATCTCCGCACTTGTTTCTGTGTTACAGGAATGGGAAAATCTTGTATCGCAGCTACTTTATCAGGATCGGGCTTAACATAACCCTGGCCGACAATGTACCCCAAATAACGCAATTCTTTAAAACAAAAATAGGATTTGCTGACGTTAATAGTTAAATTTGCCTGTCTTAAGCATTTAGCAACCTCCTTTAATAATGAGATATGTTTTTCAAAGTCGGGTGAGATTATTAAAAGATCGTCGAGGTACACGAACACGCATTCTCTAAGTGTACCAGGGACCACCCTATCCATCAACCGACACATCCTTTGGGCTGCGTTACACAGTCCAAAGGGCATGACGGTGAACTGGTAAAGTGGCCTCCCTGGCACAGTGAATGCTGTCTTTTCCCTCGACTTCTCCTCCAGAGGGATTTGCCAAAACGCGTCCTTCAGATCCACACTACTAATGTAGTGTGTATCCTTCAGACGGCTTAGCAAACCCTCAATGTGTGGCAATGGATATGCATCTCTCTTTGTTAACGAGTTCACTTTGCGGGAGTCAAGACACAGCCTGTTTTTCCCGGGTTTCCTAATAAGGACTATAGGCGAACTCCACGCGCTGTGACTTTCCTCGATAACTCCGAGAGATAGCATGCGATCCAGTTCTTCGTACACTAACTTTTGAATTGCGGGTGACACCGGATAATGGCGCTGCTTGACGGGTTCAGCATCATTGGTGTCAATTATGTGTTGTTCAACAGTGGTTTTACCCAACCCAAGGGTTGTACAAGATGGAAAAGCGGAGATTGCGCACTTAAGTTGTCGTTCTTGTTCAATTGTCAGCTCATGGATTGGCGGTTTCGATTTGATACTCTCAGGCTCTCGCAAGTTAGAGTCGTTTGAAAGTGTAAACAATTCACTTATGATTTGCGGAGCGATTTTAAATTTTGACCAAAAATCAACGCCGAGATATAGTGGTTGTATTAGGCTTGGAACTAGATAGAAATCCATCTTTTCCGAAATACCATTGTACTCGACCAGAACATTTATCCGACCCACTATGCATTGATCTTTCCCTCCGGCTGTCTTAACTGACCAATCGAACTTAACTATCGGAACCTCAAGCTCCTCTACAATCTGCATGCAACCATATCCTAGGCAGGATATCGAAGCACCACTGTCAAGCAGTCCTTTAAACTCTTTCTTTTCTATTAAAATATTTGCATAAGGTCTTGTATCTAAGTTATCTTCAAAAAGCGATTCGTTTATCAGTTTTCGGTAGAGTTTTATTTTTCTGTTTCTTTTTCGGGCCTTTAATAATTTCAACGGAACGTTATGTTTATGTACCAATTCGTCTAGGTTGAAAATTCGTTTTCGAATAGCATTATACTCAACTAGCCTTTGATGGTATGGTTTCATGTATTGTGGAATTTTATGTAGTTTATCGTCTCTTTCGGACGAGGTACTAGGAGTAGCTATTTGTAAAGGTAATTTTGTATCTGTGTAATCTGTTTTGTCATCGTATAGATCGGTATTAGTAGACGCATCAGTTTTTATTGCTCCGGATTGGTTTGAGTCGAACGGGAACTTCCGGAAAAGTTCTCGTTCGTCTTCAGGTTTTCCTTCGGTGTGTTACATTTTGGACAGTCTAATACTGTAAAATTGTCTGTACCACAACGATAGCAGAACAGGTTATAGACAGGTGATCGACAATCCGTGAATATATGTCCAGACTTTTTGCAATTAAAACATATTATGGTACTGCTCATGGACTTGTTAGGGGGATGCGAAAAATTTGAACGATAATTATTGCTCTGAACTGCCGAAATGTTAGGAAACGGCTCTGACATAACTTCATTTTCGGTATCTTCGGAATAATGAACTTCATGTACAGCTCTTGCAGAATTGAAACGAGGATGTGAGCCATACCTAGATTGCAACATTTTCTCGGTACGCCTACACTCGTCTCGAAGCTGTTCAATAGAGTTAATTTGCATGGGGTATATAAAGTTCATTAATCTCGAGTTTATATTATTACGTATTATCCTGATAATATCGTGGTCTGATATTGGCTCTCTCAGTTGACTTCTGAAGTGAATGATGGATTTATAAAATTCATCGAAAGACTCGTTAGGCATTTGTCGGCGTGTAGTACCTCGCACCACCTGTTCATCGGCGTTTCCTTATTCCTATACATTTCCTATTCTGCCAACCACAACTGCTCACAGAACCATATTACCGCATACCAAAAATGCATATATTCGATATTCCCAATAATTCGCCTCACTAGGTCAATGTCAAAGCATATCACACATATCGCCGACAAAACACATAAACAATATGAGTAATGGGACAGCAAGGGAACTCCACTTCAGTTCTGTACACATATGCTGATATCACACTGTGTGTAACTAAGGCGAAGAGTGAATGACATGCTGGTAATTCTGACGCACATATGCTGACAAAGCACTATGCGCAGCTAGGGCAAAACGCCAATGACTTGTTGCGATATCGATGGTATTTTTGGGTTACAAAGGTATGAAGGACTGCATCAGCATGGTTGAGCAACGCACTTCCAAGAAGTGCAAAAGAATATGTGTTGGAGGGGAACGCAAATGAAAGTGGATGAACTAGAAAAGACGTATAAAAGGACTGAGAATTTTGGAAGCAACAGAGAGTTGTTAAATAGATTTTGTATGGTAAAGGTTGCAGCCAAGCAATAAGACAGCGGGCCTTACCATTGAAATAAATAAATATAATAAAAACAAATAAACAAATAATTAGTAAAGGTTGCAGCCAAGCAATAAGACAGCGGGCCTTACTAATCAAAATAAAATAAAAACTTCTTTTATTTCCAACCTCTCCGCGAGTTCGTTCTTCTCCTGGTGACAGGAAAGCACGACGAACTTTGGCGATACAACAATTGGTGGCAGCGGTGGGATACCCAAAGAGGTCCCGACTACCATACCAACATACCGAAGCGTTCTCTGGGGCTATACACCAGAGAAAGTGTTAAAGCGTACTGGGGCATACACCAGTTAAGTGAAGTGAAAAAAAAAAAAGAGAAAAAAAGTGCAAAGTCCCAAATACTGTAAGACCTGGCGAATCCCTGGAATACGGGCGCCGGAGGCAAACAATTGGGCAGTGACATAAAAGACCAGGCCACCACACCTATAGGGCGGGAAGCCTGCCTGGCAGAGGAAGAAGAAAAAAAAAAATACAGCACCATCATCACCATCGGCATCAGAAAACCTACCAGCAGCAGCAGAGGAAATTAAGGAAAAAAAAAAGACAACAACAAAACCATCAGCATCCGCAGCAGAGAAATTTAAGATTTAAGGTATTTAAGAAGTTATATATATATATATATATTTTTTTTTTACACAAAAAAAAAAACACATTTGACTTAGTTACGCCACGTTTCTTTATATTTATACTTTTTTTTTATTTCGGTGAAGAAAAAGAAAAAAAAAACTCTAAAACCCAGAATTTTCATTTCCTACCCATTATTCTTCCTACACCCCCAATATTACCACAAGAAAGCAAGCTGCGATAGTGCAGCTCTTCGAACAACTACCTTTTTGTGTAGAAATACCCGAGAGTTCTGAATCCGGCACCACCATGTCTGAATACAAAATTAGTCTTAACGACATTTACAACATTATCCCGGCTTTCAGCGGAAACCCGGAAGAATTAAATAAATTTATAGCTTGTGGGAATATATTGTTCACGTCAATTAGAACTGACCCCGAACATAAACTTTTTCTTGGAAGTCGTGAAAACGAGGCTCCAGGGACCGGCATTCGAGCTAGTCCAGTTAAAATCTTTTGCAAAATGGAATGACTTAGTCTCAGAACTAGAAAGACAATTCAAGGAAGAAAAATCTCGTTCCTCAGCTCAGAACGAGTTACTAAATGCTAAACAAAAGGCAGGAGAAAACGTTAAGGAATTTGGTGATCGCATCAATCGATTACTAAACTCCTTGAACTCTGCTACTTTTGCCAGCACTAGTGACGAAGCTGTGAGAAGGTTCCTTTCCCACGAAAATGATAGGCTAGCCATACAGGTTTTCGAAGACGGTCTTCTAAATCTAAATCTCAAATTCATGGTTCAAGCCCACGGGGAAGGCGATCTAAGGAAAGCCATAGCATACGCGGAAGAACATTCGGTTCGCCTCGAACGTACCGCAGTAACTCACCTTTCTGAAAACAACAAACATCCAACAAAGTTTTCCTCTTCAAAACCCACATGCCAAACTTGTAATAGGGTAGGACATACATCCACTACTTGTTTTAGAAATCGAAATATAGTCCCCACTCCCAGACCTATCTGCCAAACCTGTAACAAGGTGGGACACACGTCCGCAACCTGTTACAGAAACACCAATCTTCCTAACTTCGCTCCTCAGCAAATTAAAAGAGAAATACAGTATTTAAGATGTACCTACTGCAACAAACCCAATCATCACCAGGATGAATGCAGGACACGTTTGGCTCAAATTGGAGTTCCTCCACAAAATATACAACCAGACTCATTACAAAGGCAACACAACCAAAATAATAATAATAACTCCTCACGCAATATACGACGAGAATTCCGACACTATACCACTTCAAACGAAAATGAAGCGGGAAACGGGTTGACTCGGGGAGATGGTGTCGACAATCAGCCCCGAGCGCAAATACAAGTCGACATGCACAGAATCCCAAACTAAATTTCAATATATACGTACCATTTTGCCCCAAACGTCTGGAGCCAGTGGTACAAATAAAATTTCACCCATCAGAAAAAATATCAGCTACATTTTTGATTGACACAGGCGCTGACATCAGCCTTGTGAACCCAACAAAATTCGAAACAAAAATATGTAATAGAAATCAATGTACTATATCCACCATATCAGGAAAAGAATTTAAAACTATAGGAGAAACTATAGGAACTTTGGAATTCCAAACAGAAGACCACTTGATTCTTCTGGACCATCCGTTCCAAGTAATACCGAACCATTTGAGTTTAGCATATGATGGCATACTCGGTAACGATTTTTTAACCAAATTCCAATGTTACATTAACTATGAAAATAGGGAAATCGAAATTAAAACACCAGTAAACGGCTTAGTCACAACTCAGCAAAATAAAAAAGACTCAGCAATGGTCAATAAGACTGAGCAAAATAAAAAAGACTCAGCAATGGTCAATAAGCCTGAGCAACGAAATAAATATCCAGCAAAACGTAAGACTGAGGACAGCAGTGCCTCAGCAGAAAATAAGCCTGAGATAATGATAAATCCAGCAAAACGTAAGACTGAGGATAGAAGTGCCTCAGCAGAAGGTAAGACTGAACAAAATAAAAAGGACTCAGCAATAGTCAATAAGCCTGAGCAACAAAATAAAAACCC